>JAYJMB010002192.1:0-59625 GCA_036873735.1 Pouteria campechiana
CCTTGCAAGCCGCGGCTTAGGGATACCCAAGCCGCGGCTTGGAACTTGCTGACTGCCCAAACTTGCTTTCTTCACTTGCAAGCCGCGGCTTGGCTATGGCCAGGCCGCGGCTTAGGTGCTGCTGTCCACTTTTCGTTGTTTCATGCCCAAAACACATGTCTTTGAGTCCTGATTCTCAATGAAGAGAGACATAGTTTTTCCTACATTAGAAGATTTATAGGACACACTTTGGTAAGGAAACCAAAGGCATACAATGCAACAAATAGAACTATTAATAGATGTCATTTCTATAACAAAGTGGAACATGAAATATATGATTTCTATGCTATGAAATGCAGAAATGAGGTGCAATATTGAGATGGAAACCCAAAAATTGTGCACAATCACCTTTAACACACAAATTCACTAACAAAAGCAGTCCCAATACTTGGGTACCCAAAAGGTGAAGTATATATTTTCTTTGTGATCTCAGATAAGCTTTAAAGCCACCACAAGAAACTTCTGGTTTATGGATAGTGGATGTTCAAGGCACATGATTGGAAACAAAGACCTATTCAAAGAATTAAAGCCAATAAATGGAGACACAGTTGCATTTGGCACTAATGACAAAGGACCCATCAAGGTTAAAGGTAAAATTTATGGTTTATTCAATGCTTGCATCAAAGATATCTTATATGTTGGTCTCAAGCATAACTTACTAAGCAGTAGCCAATTATGTGATAGAAGTCAAAGTTATATTTGAATCATCTATATGTAGTATATTTGATGCAAATGAACATATTGTGTTTAGTGGAAAAAGGCATGAAAATATTTATTTGGTTCATTTAGATGAAATCATTGGTAGATGCCTAATTGCAATCAATGATGACCCATGGTTGTAGCATAAAAGATTGGGACATATCAATATGTCAAATATTAAGCCCTTGTGGAAGAAAAATTAGTAAATGGTCTACCCAAACTAAAATATGACAAGGGTCATATTTGCATTGTCAAATGTCTAAACAAACCAAAATATCCTTTCCACCCAAGAATGAAGTGTCCGCATCTATACTTACACATGGACTTTTTTGGGCCATTTGATATCTTGAGTCTTAGTGGCAAGCATTATGTATATGTCATTATAGATAACTACTCTAAATTCACATGAATGATCTTGTTGGCAAGCAAAAATGAGGCTTTCCCTATTTTTTCCACCTTCTCAAGGTATTTAGAGTTTTCAATAAGAAAACTTAGGTTGTAAAAGAATCTGTGCATGTTACCTTTGATGAATTTGGATTAAACTTGAGAAAGGAGGTTGATAGTGATGTAAATGAAGCAACAAAGAAGATGAGAAAGCTGAAATTGGAAAATCAAGGGGGAGAAGGATCTTTAGAGCATAACGATGATCAAAATCTAAATAATGAAGAAGAGGTAAGTGAAGGTAATGTTCCCTTCCAACACCCATTCGATTTGAAGTTTATGCATACCCATCCTAAAAACCAAGTCATTGGTGATATCTATGATGGTGTTAGAATAAAAAAATCTATGCACAACATTTGTGGACACTTTACATTTATTTCTAACATTGGGCCCACTAGTATTGATTAGGCCCTTAATGATAATTGTCATGTAAGAGGAGCTAAACCAGTTTGAGAGAAATAAAGTATAGGTCATTTTTCAAAAATTACTAATATTTAAAAGGTTTGGAAAAAGAAGTCACAAATTCTAAGCAGGTAATGTACATGCTGAGGGCACTACTAGAATCCTGGAACCAGAAGTTCACAGCAATAGAAGAAGTAAAGGATTTGAACATGCTTCTAGTGCATGATCTCATTAGAACACTGATGTCACATGAGCTAATCAAAAGTAAGAGAAATGAGCCAACAAAGCAAAAGAAAAGTGTGACAACCCCAAATTTTGGTAAGCTTAATTTTCAATTATGATAAATTTCATGGTAATTAGTGACCCTAAATAATTGAAAATTTAATATGATTTTCACAAATTTCACCCTTCTGGAGAAGTTTTAGTATTTTGACTATAACTTCTTTGTAAAAACTAAAAAATGACTGATATTTTTATTGTTTAGATAATTTCAAGAAATAAAACTTTCATGTTGACCATAATTCCTAATTATGCTTATATTTTGAGTCGTATGTCCCACAAAGTGACACCACTTAGATTAGAAATAGTTTTAGTATTCTAGATATAAATTTTTCATGAGAAATCAGAATTTAGTAATTTTTGATTCATTGGAAAATTCACAACAAAGGCTACAACTTTCATATTTACCACTTTTGATGAATCATCCCTCATATGTGCCAAATAATTAAGACAAGTGACATTTACTACAAGAATAGTATGTAGGTGCATGGGCACCACTACTTAAGTATTTTTTTTTCTTTTTCTTTAAGGAGATCCACCATCATCTTAAAACATAATATGCCTCCCTCTTCTTGCAACCCTCAAACTAGCCACACCCCTTTCATCCCACGCCCATATATTTTTTCTCCCACGGATTTTCAAGCTAGAAAATTATTCCAATGAATATAAAATCCGTCTCACGCATCTAGCCACCCAAATCTTCAAGCTTGGATGATTTCAAAAAGGGAGAATAAACCTTGTGTTGGTGGTCTTGGATTCCTGAAGATTTTGGTGGTTTTCAAAGTGGGTTACAAGGTATTGCATTTTCCTCAACTCAATTTCGTATGACCTGTTTGCTAGGTTAATATTCTGTTCAGGGGGGACTATCTAGGGCTGAAAAATGTTTGATATTATTAGGGATTGATAATTATTTTAATGGGGATATTGATTAATCATAAATGGCATATTTATACAAGTGATTTGGGCATGATTTTGGCCATATATTGCTCTGCCCATAGATGGATAGCAATATGAATGGGTGTGATGGCATGTTAGGGCATAAATGGGCTCTTTGTAGTATATAAATGGATTTGTTGATTAATTATTAAATTAATGATGAATTTAGGATGCTAATTATGCAAGAAAATGATCAAATGTTATTGAAATTTTATTACTTAATCATGCCTTTAAGTTGTTTAATAAAATGCCTAGGTGAAGGGTTGTATTATGTACATTGATGTTGGGGCTATTTTCAAATAACTTTTAGTGGATAATTGGCATGTTTATGTTATCATTATTAGGTTAATTATATGATATTAAGGATATGCATGATTGGAAATGGGTTTGCTATGATGCATATTGCTAAAATTTTTATATTAGTATTATGTAAGAGTAGTGTATGATGCATTATTACCATGAGACTATATGGAATGAATGGGCAGATTGTATAATGGAATTAGGCTTTATTTTATAAATTTAAATTACTAATTATGATGGCAAATTAGTGTTAAATAGATGGGTTAATGAAGGGTGCAATTTAAACAGATTGTATAATGCTAAAAGTTGCAAATTACACATGTCTATCAAGTGTTCGATGAAAATTTTCAATGAGAAAAAAGTGGAATTGGGGGAAATAGATTAGTACTTTAATTGGCCATTAAGTGAGAAATAAAATAAAGTATTTAGTGTCTCAATTGTACGATTAAAAGTAGGATGGAAAAATGGGCAGCTATGGTAATGAGTTAAGGTGTTTGGATCAAGTGGGATGCATGTTGTAAACTACCCTTAAAATGGGCAGCTATATGATGGGTTTGTGACAACTATAAGATGGGTTTATTTGAATTAAATTATTGAATGGATTGCTAGTATAATTAACAAGGTTAAGACCCTTGAAGTTTGATAAATTTTGATATGAAAGGATGGGTTGTAATCCATCATTTGATAGGTTGAAAAAGAGACTAAGCTGAAATTTTGAAACCCTTAAAAACCAAGTTGGACATGATGCAATGAAATTGTTTTTAATGTTTACATGTTTACCTAGTTTGGTAATAAGTTATGGGATATGGCCTAAATATCCAATGGTATAGATGGTTGAATGTCACTTAGAAATGCATGTAATTGAGCTACAACTTATATAATTGTTTGTGAATGCCAAAAGTGATACATGAAATGTTTGTAGGATCCATTGGATCTTGAATTAGAAGGAAGTGATTGAATTGAAGGTTGTGACTTCATTTTCAAGTGAGGTAAGTAGGTTTTTCCAAAATTTGTGCATGATTGGAGATGATCTTGTGTACTGGCATATGGGTACCGAATTTTATCGATATTTGGTTTGAATGCTGTGTAATTGAAATTACAAAATTATTTTATATTTGGATTTGATCACACGCATACTATATCATGATTTGAACGTTTATTGTTTTATGTTGTGATTCAATTTTTGGCCATTTGACATGAGTTGAGTATGGTAGTGGCATGCATGTGGTTCAGTAATATGAGTAGATAATGACATATGTTGTATGGCATATAGTGTTGCCCGTGTGGCTATGGTGTTGCCTATGTGGCATATAGTGTTGCCTATGTGGCTATGGTGTTGCCTGTGTTGCGTATGGTGTTGCCTGTGTGGCTATGGTGTTACCTATGTGGTTGATTGGTTGCCTGTGTGACATATGGAGCCCATGTGGTTAGATGTTGGCCTTGATGACCTGCGATAATGATATGTTGAGATTGGAATGGCATGATACTTAACTGATGTTGAATTGTAATTGTGAGTTTGATACACTTGAATTCCTCAATAGATGTGGTTGGTATTAGTAAACCTGTTGTGATCCCTGTGGAGCGATGCGGGTAGGGCACTCCTAGGACTTTGTATGGGTGGTGAATTCCCAGAACTGTAGGAGGTGGACTTGGGAAGCTTCTCACAGAGGATACAGTGATGGACCATTTGCACATTGAAGAGTGGGAGAGTGATTTTTTTTACTTTAGTAAGTCTTGATAACGATGCATTGATAAAATATATGTCTTGATGAGGATATCATAATGATGCCATTGTACATGAGTCTTGGTTATGAGGATGACTCAATGGTAATGATATATCTGGAGAGTATGACTGAACTGGATGAGTTAAGTTCTAGAAACAAAGGCATGGGCATTGTGGATATGGGTACATGTTACATTGTCATGATATTTAGCATACCATGGATTTATAGGTTGCTTGGATTGAGTAAATGTATTTAAGCATGCTCTTTCCTTTGACTATTTCCTTATAGTTTTCTGCTTTTGCCTACTTACTGAATTTTCTCGGACTCACGCCATTTTATCGCCATTTTCAGTTGATAGGCTAGACAATGGAGCCCAACTAGGGGTTGACACTCATGACTGAAAGTAGTGGACAACCTCTATGATTTATGGATGAATTAGAGTTTGGAAGTCATATGTGGATATGACATCTAGTGTGCATAAATTTGTAATTAGAAATGTTTCAATTCTTAAGGTGTAATAGATACGCATGATATAGTTATATTAACATGTCATTATATGGATTATACCTATATATTTTTCTTATAGGTCTGGTTGTGCCTTGCCATTAAAATGCAGCTTACCTTATGATTCTGTATAGTGTGGGTATTTGTTGTGCTAATTGTGATAGTGATGTGATATGAGAATGAAATATAAAATATTGTACAGGTGCAGAAACCCTTATTTTTCATGGGATAAAAGATAATTAAAACATTTAGGCCCCTAGGCGGGCTGTTATAAAAAGTATTACACTCAAAGTGACCAAGGAGAGCAACAATGAACTAGCATCATACTCTGAAGATGATAGGGCCATGTTAGTCAAAAACTTTAGAAGGTTCATAAGAAGTAGTAGAGGCAGCACCTTAAGGAGATAGATAGCCTATACAATAGAAAAAAATGGCTAAAAGAAAGAGAGATCTCCCCACATGCTATAGATGTGGAGGGATCAAACACGTCTCCTAAGTGTCCCATGAAGAAAAAGTAAATGTGAATGAGAAAGATGAAATAAGAGAAAAGAAACATTTTAAGAAGTCATCAAGAAATCAAGCCAAAGAAATATACGTAAATGCTGAAGACTCGGTAGGGACAAGTTCAAGTATAAAAGGTAACAATGAAGTTGGACACCTCACAAAAATATGCTACATGGCGCACATGGAGAATGAATTAATGAACCAAATCTCCATCAAAGAGCAATGCACAATAGAGTTAGAGACAGATGTAAACTCTTTTTACCCTTGTATTTCTAATTCTCCAAGCTTGAATGGTACTTGTGACAAATGCAAAAATTTTGATGAGTTATAACAATCATACAACTCTCTCTTTAGTGAGTTTCAAGCACTTGGCCAAAAATTTACTCAAAAAAAAGCCACTTTGATGCAACCATCAAAGTAAATTCTATTCTAGTAGAAAGAATCTATCTTTACAAAAAGAAGTCAGAAATTTGAAGAAGAAGATAGAGATATTGAATAGTATGTTAAGTAAGTTCTACAATCCAAAAGAATCTATTGCCAAATTCATGAGAATAACTAGTCAAACTAATAAAAAGGAACTTGGTTGTGAACATTTAGATGATGGAAATTCACAGAAATCGGCTAAATGGTCCAAGGGTATGAATCTCACAGAAGAAAGAGAAAATTATCAAAACATTACAGGTTTATAGGATATCTCTAAGTAAAGAAACCAATGGAATATAATGCACCAATCAGAATTTCAAATACTTACTATTTCTATAATAGAATTGCTATGCCAAAGAGATTCAAGGAAAAGGTGAGAAAATGAGATGAAACCAAGTATTATACACAAATCTTCTAGTACACACAATTCTACTAATACCATTGGACCCAATACTTGGGTACCAAAGAGGTAAGAAGAATATTTGCTTTGAATGTAGGTAAGTTTTAAAGCTACATCTGGCAATTTTTGGTTCATGAACAATGACTGCTCAAGACATATGACCAGAAATAAGAAGCTGTTCAAAGAACTGAAGCTAATAAATGGAGGAACAATTACATTTACCAACAATGACAAAGATCTCATCAAAAAGATAGGTAAAATTTATGGTTTATTCAATGCATACTTAGAGGATATATTATATGTAGAAGAACTCAAGCACTATTTGCTAAGTATTAGTCAATTATAGACAAGGGTCACAAGGTTGTGTTTGAACCATCTGCATATAATGTATTCAATATAAACAACGATCTATTATTCAACGGAAAGAGATATGAAAAAAATTATCTAGTACGACTAGATGATATCATTGGAAAATGCTTAATTGTAGTCAAAGATGACCCATGGGTATGGCATAAAAGGATGGGACAAAGCAACATGTCAAATATCTGATCTTTGTGGAAAAAGGATCTTATGATTGGTCTATCTAAACTAAATTATGACAAAAATCAAATATTCAAATCTTGTCAATTTTTAAAATAGACCAAAGTGTCCTTCCATCCTAAAAATGAGATATCTACATCTAGACCTCGAATTATTACATATGGATCTCTTTGGACCATCGGATGTTATCACCCTTAGAGGAAAAAGATATGTATATGTCATCAGTGTGACTACTCTAGATTCACATGGGTGATTTTCTTGACTAGCAAAGATGAAATATTTTCAATATTTTCTACATTTTTAAAGCTAGTTCAAAAATGAGAAACAAATGTCAATTTTGTCTATCCGTATTGATTATGGTGATAAATTTGAAATAAAAAATTTATTAATTTTTATGATGAATAAGAAATTCACCATAGTTTCTCATCCCCTAGAACTCCTCAACAAAATAGAGTTATGGAAAGAAAGAACCAAAAAATTCAGAAAATGACAAGAACCATGTTGAATGAGATAAATAGGGTTACCATTAGCGTAATCTTAATTAAAAGCCCATATGAGCTATGGAAAGGAAGGAAATGCAGTATCTCATATTTTCGTTCCTTTGGATGCTCATGCTATATGCTGAATAATGCGAAGGATAATCTTGAAAAGTTTGAACTAAAAAGTAATGAAGTTATCTTTCTTAGTTACTCTTCTAACGGTAGAGCATTTAGAGTATACTTTAAGAGAACAAAGGCTGTAAAAAAGTCTATACATATTAAATTCGATGAAGCAAATGTAACCCCGAGAAAGTAGTGATGAACTCATAATATACCATATTTTAATGCTTAAATTTATATGTTGTGTAAATTTATTTGACATTATTTTATTATTTCATAACTACATTTGATGAAATATTATACTTAATGAAGTTATTTAGTTTTTAAGGTAACAAATCATGTCAAAAAGAAGCTAAATGAGAAGCGTTACCACTTTGATGCCATTTCTAGTACCAATATAGACTAATATAGGAAAAGTGGTCAACATAAAAGTGAAGCCCTTGAAGTTAGATTTCCAAAAATTCTAGAATCATCTAATTTAGAGATCGTATGAGGAAGTTATGATGAAAAAATGAACACATCTCCTGGCAGACAGCAAGCTGGCACCACTAGCACCACTTTGAGGCACGTTTTTGCACATTTACAAGAATATTCAGCTCAGTAATCAACATGAAAGTTGTATATTGTGAAGTTATCTTACCAATGCAAAAATAATCATATGATTTCAAGTTCATACAAGGAATTAATGATCAAAATAGTCAAAGTATCTCCAGTGGATAGCAAACTGGAGCTGCCAATGCCCAACTCCACCTAGCCACCACCCCACTGGATAGCAATGTGGCACAAGGCGATGCCAGCGGCAGGTCAAGAATTTTTAGATTTTAGAAAGACTTTTTAGGAAGATTCTGAGGGATCTTTTCGAGAATTCTTTTTGGGAACTTTTAAAGGGAGTTCTAGGGTTTCTTGGAGGTTACTCTTTGGAGAATTCTTGGGAGAGCTTTTGGAAAGGAGTTTCTAGGGTTTCTTGGAGACTACTCTTAGGATTTTTGTGGAGCAAAGAATGAGAATTTAAGAAGAGCAATGGCAATTCAAGAAGGCTAATTACAGTATGATGATTAACATGAAGGGAGTATCTTTTATTTTCTTTATAAACTAATTTCTTCTTTCTAGGGTAAGATGTATCCCTTTTTGATGAACCTTCTTATTTGGATTATTGATTATTTAATGCAAGTCTGTGTTTTTATTCATGGGTTTTATTTCAATCTTTTGATTTGTGTGATTGTTTGATCATCAATTTCATAAATCTTAGTAATTGTCTATGCATGGTTAAGGTGCTCACCTAACACACATGAGCTTCCTTGAATAAGAAAAGTAAAAGGTTAAGGCATACACCTAACGCACAACTATTCTACTTGGTTAATAGTTCTTAATCTTAATGGGTTTTCACCTCAATTATGCTATACACCATAGGTAATTGGAATGAGTGAAAGCGCTTGATTTAAACCCGCACACCAAACGGTAATAATCATATTATAGAAAGAATGAATCCAAGCAAGCATTGAATCCAATATGCAAATAGCAAGAGGAGTCATTAGGTGGTGAAATCTGAACCCTAAACCTTTACCACTTGCAATCTATCCTATGTCATTCTATAGCTCTAGATTTATTATTATCTTTTTAGTTTATTATTCTTATTAGTTCATAAAAACAATCCATCTTTTCAAAGTATTAGTTAGTAACTCAATTTAATTAAATTAGTTGACCATTCTCTATTGGATCGGCCCTTGCTCACACACATTATACTAGTATACACTCGTGCACTTATGAGGTATTATAATTTGAACCATCATATTTTTAGCGTTATTGCTGTGGAATGGTTTCCAATTGATTTAATTAGATTTAGTTGCAAATTTTTTTCCTTTGTTGTTGGTTTATTGTTAATAAGATTGTTAATTATTTCTTTCTTTCTTTTTGGTGAGTTGTGATTGTAAGGAAGAAGAATAGATGAGAGGATACATGGAGAACTGAGTGGCTCAACAAGAACAATAGTTGATGAAAGAGTTTGCACATCCTATCATTTTATTATCACCTTTATTCATTGTTTTGAATGACAATGCCAGGAACTATGAATTAAAGTGCATACACTCTGACATGCTTCCTTCTTTTTATGGTTTTGCTATAGAAGATCCTTTAAAATTCATGCGTGATTTTTATACAACTATCCAAAATTTTTCTTTGTAGGGTTTAATTGAGAATCAACTATGAATGAGATGCTTTCCTCACACCTTGAAGGATGCAGCAAAAACCTGGTTTATGACATTGGCTCCTAGTTCACTTACTACTCGGGATGCAGTTTACTATAAGTTCTTTGGTAAATTCTATTATCATGCTAAAACTACAGAACTAACAGGTAAGATAGCAACTTTTGTTCAATTGGAAGGTGAGGCATTTCATGAAGCTTGAAAAAGATTTAAAATGCTACTGATTCAATGCCTTCACCATCGTATTCCTTTAGAGTTGCTAAGTCAATTTTTCTATGATGGATTGACACAACCATTCCAAGACATGGTTGACAATGAGATATGAATTATATGAGATGCTTGGAGCAAACTCCCAACAGAAAAGTATTAGAGGTAGGTCTAGCGGAATGCATGAAGTGAACTTTTATGCTGAGCTTTTTGTGCAGGTTTTAGAGCTTGCCAAGCAGATGAAGATAATGTGCTCCATTTCTGATCACTCATAAAATGTTTGTCCTTCTAGGCAGGGTTTTTCTGATTTTTTGGGACAAGCCAATGCAACAAACTTCTACAACTAGCAACCTTGTGATGATCCATATCCTAGTTGGAGAAGTCATCTCAATTTTTCATGGAACAATAATCAAAATCAAATTCAAGCTGGAACTTATTTTCAACCAAAGAAGCCTACTCTTGAGGAAATGGTACAGAGTTTTGTCCAAACAACTGAATCAAGATTCCAGAATATGGAGGCATCCATGAAGATGATGGAGACATAGTTGGGTTAGATTTTAGAGGCTATATAAAGTCACACACCTAGAGAGCCATTGAGTTAGCTTGAGCAAGCTAATGTGATTACAATGTTAAGTGGTGGTAAGGTAATAGATGATAAAGCTGGTGATGTGATTAACAATTTCAATATTTTTGCAAATATTATGGAGGGAGTGAATGCAAGGACAGTTGCGTTCCCAATTCTTAACCTCCAGCCAATTAGAAGCCAACACCCCCTTATGATCCACCTATCCCTTTTCCTAGGCATTTGAGACAGAATAAAGTTGTTGAAAAACCTTGCCATGACAATGAGCAAATTCTGGCTTTAGATGTTTTCCCACAAGTCAAATCATATGAGATGTCTGGAAATCTTAATGAAGGCTCAACAAAGGAGGAGATCAAAAAAAAATTCTGAAATGGAGCAATTATTTCATTTTTTAATGTATGCATCTATAGGCAATGATTTATGCTTTTCAATGATTATTTCTTCATCTTTTGCAAGTATTGAAAAGGAAAAGCCAATTCAGCTTCAAGATCATATTATGAAGTTTGATATTTTCAAGGAGATGGATCTATCCAATGACAACAAGAGTGGCTCCAAGTTAGAGGGAGTGGATGGAAGCACTAAGGAATTTTTAAGAAAGCCCTTAAACATAGTTAAAGCAGCATAAATTGAAGAAGATAAATTAGAAGATGCTACATCATTCAACCAAATTTTGGGAGCACTATCATTTTCTAAGCTACTATTAAGCTTCAAGAAGCTGAAATATTGAAAAGCCAAATTTCATTTCAAAGATGAAAGGCCATAGTCAGACTGAGACTTTAGATTAAGAGCTTCTTGGGAGGCAACCAACCTTTTTCTAAATTTTCTTTATTTCTTTATCATTTAGCTTAGTGTTTGCTTGTTTTGTTTATTGTTAGGATAGCTTATTTTTAATTTCTAGTTACTATGTGTTACAGAAGAAAGAATTCTGATTTTAAAGGATTACAGATGCTCTTCTAAATCTTAAAATGATACCAAGCTAGCTCCAGAAAAAGAGGATGTGAATGCACTTCATTTAGGAAAGCCCTTGATCTTAAACTTCTTTCATTATTTCACATTGAGGACAATGTGAAGTTTAAGTTAGGGGGTGTTTTGCATTACATTCAAGTGCATTTAGTTTTGAGCAAACACTCAAGTGCATTCAATTTTGGGCAATTTTTTTCAAATTTAGGTATAATTTTGATGAGCTGCACATTTTGAAAACTTAGCTAAGAAAATCCAAGTGCAATTGTGTGTAACATGTTGAAACTGAATAGGATAACTCTCTCTCTCTCTCTCTTGATAATCATTAACATATGCGGAGCCTTTTTTATTACCATTGCACATGATTTAGAAGGAAGGAGAGGCACCACCTTGTGATTCATTGATTCTTATGATAAGTTTTTCTTTTTCATGAATGATGAAGATTTTTCAAGCATATTATGTTATGAGCATGAGATGTGTATGCGAATTAGTTGATAGTGTTATAAATTCATTAACTTGTTTTGATTGACACAAGCATGTTAGAACTTGTTTGAGTATCCCTCAAGGCAAAATCCTGAATAGCATATTTACTTGGAAGTGATCTCAGCGTTCTTTGATTAGTTTGAGCCTTTCAAGCTAACCTAGTACATGTATTATCACTAGAGTCCCCATTGAGGCTTATGAAAGAATGGCATATGCAAAGCATATGAAAGACCACCATTCAACTTTTCTTTCTTTAACTTCATCATCAAAACCTATTTAGCCTAAAAGACCACGTTTGACCTATTAAGAGACATATTTTTTGCTCATGGTTATTCTATAGGTATGAATGAAGCAAAATAAGATAAGTTTGGGGTTGTTAAAAATAAATATGCCATGATAAAGAAAAAGAAAAAGGGACAAAAGAAAATAGTTAAGTAAAGAAATATGTTTTAATTGGGGGGATCACATTCAATAAACTCAAAAGAAAATAAGTTTAGGGGTGTGGTAGTAATACAACCCACAATTGGGGGGATCACATCCCAATGAAATTGACAAAAAATAAGTTTGAGGGTGTGATAGTAATAAAGCTTATAATAATAAAAATAAAGTAGAGAAAAACCCAAACAAAAATTTAAGAGGGTGAACATTCATGTGCAATTCAGTTATCATCTCTTACTTTGTGAATCCTTACTTTTTTTCTTTGTTAGCCAAACCCAAGGCCCCATTACAAGCTTAACAAAGACCTATTGATCCAAGTGAACATATTTATCTACATTACTGGAGAGGGATTATGAAAAGAAAGCTTATGATATGTTTTGTGAAGGTCATTAGAATCATTAGTTTACACATTGTTAACTAACAAGTATGCATGGAGAATGAGATTGACATAGCACACACACACACACATAAGAACAAAAAAAAATTACTTTATGAAAGGATTGATGAAGTATGAGTTTTATGAAATTACTTTGGAAGTGTCTTGAATGAATTCTAAATTATGTATACATGAGTAATTTGTCCGGCATTTTACCAACTATTTGAGAGGGATTTTCCTAATTGATTCATAAATTCAGATTTTCATTTTGCTCAAGGACAAGCAAGAGTTAAGTTTGGGGGTATTTGACAAGCTCATAATATATTATATTTTAATACCTAAATTTACATGTTGTGTAACATTATTTGACATGATTTTAGTGGTTTATAACTATATTTGATGAAATATTACATTTAATGGAAGTTTTTGGTTTTTCAGGTAACAAATCATGTAAAAAGAAGCTAAATGTGAAGTGTTACCATTTTGATGTCATTTCTAGTACCAATGTAGACTGATCTAGGAAAAGTTATCAACATTAAAGTTGAATCCCTTGAAGATATATTCCTAATAAATTAAGAATCATCTAATTTGGAGATCGTATGAGGAATTTATGGATGAAACCTCTAGGCAAACAGTAAGCCGGCGCCACTGGCACCACTTCGAGGCATTTTCCATATATTTACAAGCATATTCAGCTCAAGTGATCAACATGAAAGTTTTAGATCTTGACATTATCTAACCAATACAAAATGATTCATGTGATTCCAAGTTCTTGCAAGGAAGTTATTATCAAACCAGTTGAAGCATTTCCTATGGATAGCAAATTGGAGCTGCCAGCACCCAACTCCACCTAGCCACTACCCACCAGATAGCAATGTGGTGTTGACAATGCCAGTAGTAGGTCAAGGATTGTTGGATTTTACAATTTTATGATTTTTACACAATTTTTCTCATTTTAGAAAGACTTTTTGGGAAGATTCTGAGAGATCTAGAATTCTTTTGGGAAACTTTTAAGGGGAGTTCTTGGGTTTCTTAGAGACTACTCTTAGGGTTTTTGTGGAGTAAAGAAGGAGGACTCGAGGAGAACAAAGGCGATTCAAGAAGGCTAATTGCAGTATGATGATCAACATGAAGAGAGTATCTTTTATTTTCTTCATGATCTAATTCCTTCTTTCTAGGGTGAAGATGTAGCCCTTTTTTATGAATCTTATTATTTGGATTATTGATTGTTTAATACAAGTCTATGTTTTTATTCATTATTTTATTTCAATCTTTTGATTTGTGTGATTGCTTGATCACCAATTTCATAAATCTTATTAATTGTCTATGCATGGTTAAGGCGCACACCTAACGCACAACCATGAGCTTCCTTGAATGAGAAAAGTAAAAGGCTAAGGCACACACCTAACGCACAACTATTCTACTTGGTTTATAGTTCTTGATCGTAATAGGTTTTCACCTTAGTTATGCTACACACCATCAGTAATTGGAATGAGCGAAAGCGCTTGATTTAAACCCGTACACCAAATGGTAATGATCATATCATAGAAAGAACGAACCTAAGCAAGCATTGAATCACATATCCAAATAATAAAAGGAGTCATTAAGTGGTAAAATCTGAACCTTAGACCTTTGCCACTTGTAATCTATCCTATATTATTCTATAGCTCTAGATTTTTAATTATCTTCTTAGTTTATTTTTCTTATTAGTTCAAACCAATAATCCATTTTTCAAAGTTAGTTTTAGTTAGTAACTCAATTTAATTAATCAGTTGACCATTCTCTATGGGATCGACCCTTACTCACACACACTATACTGCTGTATACCCATACACTTGCAAGGTATTATAATTTGAACCATCAAGGAGTATGATAGTGATACAGATAAAGCTACCACTAATATGAAGAAGCTCAAATTGAAAGATCTAGAAGATGCCACAAAATATGAAGATGTGCAAAGTTCAAACAATGAGGAGGAGGTAAGTACAGGTAATGTTCCTTATCAACCTCCCACTGATTGAGATTTATTAGTGCCCATGTAGAAAATAAATTATAGATGATGTTTATGATGGTGTCCAAACAAGATCCATGTAAAACATTTGTAGTGATTATGCTTTCATCTCTACAATTGTGCTTACTTGCATTGATCAAGCTTTAAGTGAAGAAAACTAGATCATTGCAATGTAAGAAGAGCTTAACTAATTTGAAGGAAGAAAGTCTGGGAATTGGTTCCAAAACCAAAGAACGCTTATGTAATTAGAACTAAAGGGAATTCAGAAACAAATTGGATGAAAGTGGATTGGTTGTAAGAAATAAGGCAAGGCTAGTTGCTAAGTGGTATTCCCAAGAAGAAGGAATTGACTTTGAAGAATCGTATGCCTTTGTAGCAAGATTAGAAGTTATTAGAATGCTACTTGCTTTTGCATCATATAAGAATTTTAAATTATTTCAGATGAATGTAAAGAGTGTATTTCTAAATGGATATCTAAGTGAGGAAGTCTACATAAAGTAACCCCATGGTTTCAAAAGTGATGATCAACCCATCATATCTATAAGCTCACCAAAGCATTATATGGTTTGAAACAAGCTCCAAGAGCATGGTATGAAAAGATGAGCAAATTCTTGAGTGATCATTAATTCAAAAGAGGAAAGGTTGATACTACCTGGTTCATCAAAAATATTAGCATGGATATCTTGATAGTTCAGATTTATATAGACGACATTATATTTGGAGCTACTGATGAGGATCTTTGCTAAGACTTCTCAAAGATCATGTAGGCTAAATTCAAAATGAGCATGATGAGAGAATTGAACTACTTCCTTAGATTGCAAATCAAGCAAAAAGATGATGGAAACTACATTTGCCAATCCAAATACACTAGAGAAATGATGATGAAGTTCAAAATGGAAGAAATTAAAGTAGCAAGCACTCCAATGAGCACATCAACAAGGTCGGATAAGGATGAAAAGGGTAAACTTGTAGATCAAAAACTATATCAAAGTATGAGTGGATCTCTTCTTTACCTTACCGCATCTACGCCAGATATTTTATTTAGTATATGCTTATGTGCTAGATTTCAGTCTAGTCCTAGAGAGTCTCATCTTATTGTGCATTGAAATGAATTTTTAGTATTTGGTTGTGCATTAAGAGCTATTTATTTATCAATTCTGGAGCTGGAATCTAGAAGAGTACTGGAAGCATTGTGTTTATGCCCCCTAGAGCTGGAATCTAGAAGATGTTGGGAGCACTATAGTCACGCCCCCTAAAGCTGAAATCTAGAAGAGTGCAAGGTGCACTAATTGTATTTCTGCTATTACAGATAATAGAACCCAAGACACTAAGAGAAGAGTATTCTTAGAAGATTAGAGTAGAGTGTTAACTTTAAGCACTATTAAAATTCCTGTGTCTTACTTATTTTTGTGTTGATCGGGTGAATGGATTGATTGTTAAAGGGACATTTTATCCTAAAGGGGTTTAGCAAAATTTTAAATACCCAATTGACCCCTCTCCTTCTGGGTATTTGCCTAAGCTTCAGGACTGACAAATGTAGCTATCCTTATTTCTTCTTTAGTAGGGAAACCATTTTGATTTAGTTCTTTTATCACTTCAGCTATAACTTCCTCAAGGATTTCTTCTTCCCTTATTTCATCAATATGTGCAGGTGAAGTGATCTCTTCTGCTGCAGTTTCTAGCCTTGCTACGTCCTCATCTTCTTCATCCTCTCTTTCCCTATCTGATTTCTAGACCTTCTTGCCTTCTTAGTGATTGTGCTATCTGTGGCTATGTATATTCCCATTCTCTTCAACATCACTTGGTTAACTTATATTCCCATTCTCTTCAATGTCACTTGGTCAACTATGTCTAAATTTTTGAAATCCTCTAGAACTTCATATGATAAATCCACATATGCCTTTCTTAATATTTCAGCCATTTCCATACCATAAGGTAGAGGATGTCTTGTATAGGATTTGACTTGATACAGTTGCCCAGACATAAGTTTGGCCAAATCTAACTTACTTCTGAACTTTAAGGTCCAAAGAACTCTTACATCTCTTTTTGAAATATTATCCCTACTTCCAATCTTGGGATAAATATTATTGTTTAGAATGTCGTGAGTTATTCTCATGTTTACATTCAAATATTTTGGATTCAGATTTTTCTCATTGTCGCCTATAGCTACACCTGCTACTAGAGAGAATAACTCTTTTCTAGTCACTGACCATTCAAAAATTTGCTTTTCAATCATAGGAAGATTCAAACTTTCTCTAATGCTATTGGGAAATAGGTCTATTTTCTTGTCTCCATTCTAAGATTTCTTCAGCTTAGGGTTGTAGTTGTAGAGGAGTATTTTTAGCATTCTAGAATAACTTACATCTCTGTGACTCATGAAATCTTTCCAAACCTGAAAGTTTATCCAGTCATAGACTTCTAACTTCATCTTTTCAAAGCTTTTGAAATCAATGGCTCTTCCTTTTAGCACCTTTCTATTATCATATTTGTTTATAGATTCATAGTAACTTTATTCATGATTTCAAAAAGTTACCTCTAGGAGTCTATTTTCTTGCACTCTTCTTTTCGGAGATAGACACATCTCCTCTAACTCTTTTTACCTCTTTTTCTATCGGACATGGATGTAGGAGTCATCTCTACTATTTTTGAATCTACCATCTCTTTCAGTCAAGATTTTGGGTTTTAATGTGGATTTTGATGGGAAGAGCTTGGGGGTTCTTGGCAGAGAGGTGAGCAAATGAAAAATCGTGCCAAGACAATAAGGAGTGAAGAAGGGAATAGTGGGAACTTAAATCACCTTCTTTTGATGAGAGGATTTTCTGTCGCTAATAGTGAATGGGAGAGGTAAGTCTAAGATGAGGTCATTAGAGGGTTTTTATCTTGTCTACAGACAAACCTCGAGGGCCTCAGACAAATTAGATGGCTTTAAACAAATTTACGAACAAAGTAGATATTATGGCTTTGTTCGTGGGTAGATATAAAATACTATGATTTTCAATTTCTCTTTTGATCCAAGATTTGCATGATTGTCTAAAAGCTTGGTATTATGTGTGAGGCTCACTTATGATTAAGACATTTTAATTATGAAGATTTGAGTAACTAATCTCTTATGTTTATATCATGTGCGTGAGTGAAGCAGTAAGGAGCATATGGTTTAGAGCATTTTTCATAAATAACTCAATGTGCAATGTATGCATAAATGATTCAGAATGATATACTCTCAATTTTGAAGCAATCTAATCAAAGCTTTAAAATCATTATAAATTTTTTAAAAGTTTGAAACTTTAGTTTCGGAGATTACCTCATTGTCTTGAATTGCTATGATGTTGAAAAATTCTTACTTGGTTGTCTTCGGATCCTCTGGATTTTTCATAGGTTAATTCCTCTAATTTCTCTTGTTCCTATAATTCCTGCATAGAGTCAATTACTTGGGTCTTTTGGGCCTTGTTAGGTTTATCATATATAATTACTAATGTATCTTTAGTAGAACTACACACGGATATTCTATCAAACTTAATGGGAGACAAAGTATGTTTAATTTTCAGAATCAATAACTAGTAACATTAATGTATAAAGGTCCACAAATAACTTATCTCTAAGTAGGAGTGTTACGGAGCAATTTAGCCATGGGAATCTCTTCACAAGTTAAATTTTGGTAATCAAAATTAATTTGGGAAGCCTACTCTGATGCCACTTATTGGTCCCATGCAATAAATGGCTCTAGAGGGGAGGGTTGAATTGAGCATATGAAAATTATTGCCAAATGAAAATTGATGTACCGAGCAGGAGTAATATTGTAATGTATATGTAATCTTCATAATTGTTCATTCAATCATGGTATCTGCCCCCTCACACATATCTAGCTTTCCTTAGCTGTGCTCATTTTAGGTAAATGTTCATGTGTGTCTAATGATGTGTGAAATGTAATAATAAGACAGTAACATATGAAATAAAGTAATCAAGTAGAAAATATAAACAATAATTTTTATAGTGGTTCAGGCACCCCATCCCTACATCCACTCTTTGAAGAGCACACTCATTGTGTGTTGGATTCCACTATTACTTATAATGAAATACATTAGTGCTCCCAACACTCTTCTAGATTCCAGCTCTAGGTGGCATAACTAGTATTCCTAGCACTCTTTTAGATTTCAGCTTTAAGGGGCATAAATAAGTGTTCCCAATATTCTTCTAGATTCCAGCTCTAGGGGCATAAACATAGTGTTCCCAACACTCTTTTGGATTCCAACTCCAGGGGGCATAAAACATAGAGGTTTTCTTGAGCTCACTACCAACTCATATGGCTGATGAACAACATTAAAATTGTACATCACTTTGCCTCTTTGCCAAGCTAATTGTACAAAGTTTAACACACATAAAAAATGATTACACATTAAAGCATAGAGGATATCAATACTTTAGAAATATGATAATGATAGATACTTGAAGCTCATCATCTATCAGCATAATGGAGATTGAATATCTTGGAGGAAACATTATCTAATTAAGAGAAGTTACTCATTTAATCCCTTTTTCTTCTTGTCATCTTTTTCTCAACTTCCTCAACCTTCTTCATTGGCACTGCACTACCTTTTATACTACTTTATAAATTTTAGCCCGTTGAAGGTAGATGGCTTCAATTGAATGTTGAAGATTGGTCTGAATTTTCTCTCATTGAAAAGTTGTCTTCTTAATAAACTCGTTCTAGCTGAAAAGTCTATAGTGTCGTCCTTAAAGAAGATGCATTTTCGATTTTGACAAACATCGGATGAAGACATTCTACATGATTGAATCTTTTATTCTTTTAGAAAGTGCACATTAAACTTGAAGGGATACAACCTTTGAGGGTGGAATCTCTATCAAAATGGAGATTGCCTTCGAATTTTTTTCTATAATGAGCTTGTATACTTTATCCGAAGTTAATATGACTTGTCCATGAGAAAGTTTATCTAGAGAGTTTATCCAATATTATCTGGTATAAGTAACTTCCACTCATTAGAAGGTACCACAATAATTTAGCCATAATTTATCTGAGGACTTTGTTTGTGCATGTCCAATTTGTCTCCTATAAATAATAGACAAATTAGCTCTAAGTAGAAACATAAGATGGAGTAGAAAAATTTGTCTTTACAAATTTATCTGAGTCCATTGTAGTGCTTTTACTTCATCATTTGGCTTGTATGTAGTAAGTAACAGATGAATTGTAGAGGCATATATGAAGTTCTTTTCTTACTGTTCACCGGACGAAGTAACTTTTTCTAAAAGTAACTTTTTCTATTGATTTGTCTGTAGTAAATTATAGACAACTCTTATTGGGGCGGATAAAGTTTCTTCATAGTAGTTCAATAGATGAATTGAGTTCATTGATTGATTAGTCTTTAGAGAGCTATAGACGAATTTGGAAGGCGCAAACGATGTCTTTCAATTGAGAGTTTGATTTATTTCTGCAGATTCAACTGAGTCCACTGTGCACATTTACTTTGTCTTCTACTTTATTTGTAGTAAGTTATAAATGAATTTCTTGTTCTTCTTTTTTTCGAGACAAACTCCATATGACTTCATCTTTAGCTCTACATTTGTTTGAGTTCAATTCCGTTTTGTCTCTTACTTCTACAATCTGAATTCGTCTTTTTGTTGCGGATGGATGTTGTATAAGAAAAAATTATATGACTTGTTCATGGAATGATTTATCTGAATCCAACAAAGGTAGGTGTTGTCTAATACAGACTTTGTCTGTAGAAGATTTATTTGGTCACTCATTGAGGCTTGAATGTCATCGCTTCAAATATGCTTTGTGGCTTCTTTTTAAAGTTTCAATGTCATTCTTTCTGAGCATTTTAGATCTTCTTTCAGGTGGTGCATCTCCTTGCTGATGTAATCTTTGTATACATTATCTACTATATTTGAATTGTTTCCTTGTATATCATATAAATTTGTTTCTACAATGCTTAGAAACACAAATATTAGTACCTTAGTTGTTCACTCATATGTTGTTTCTCATCATCAAAACTTGGTTGTTTGCCACATACACCATTTTTGTTCAACGATAATTTTAATCAAGTTTTGTCATAATCAAAAAGGGGAAGATTATTGGTGTGAAAGTGTGGTTTTGATGACAAACAACACTTGCTTAAGTTAGGTACTAATGAATATCTATCAAGAGCTTAGCATGCTAAAATAGGTTGCAGAAGGATAAGCAATTTTGGACAAAAAGTGCACATAAATTCGGAAGAAAAATAAAAGAAGCAGAATATATTCCAAGGCGTCAATCTGTCTAATTGAATAAACAGAAGCTTGGACAAATGAAGTTGTTAAGACAAAGCTGAATAAACAAGTCATTCATCTATCTAAGACTTGTTCGACAAGCATTTTACAATCATCTTGGACAAAGCCAAAGACAAAGTAGAACTGATGGAGCATTCATCTATCATCTATAGTTTGTCCTGAATAGATAAGGAATAAGGAGTTCAACTGACTAAGGAAAGCTAAAGATGATTAGCATGCTTAGTCCAAGCATATGGGAGATTGTCTTCATTCACACTAACTAGATTCGTCTGTTGCTTAGCTTGGACAAACTAGAAGACAAAGAGACACTATTCGATGATCTGTTGGAAAGATGATTCGTCTGTGCTAACCAGATTCATCTATTAGTTACCTTAGACAAACTAGAATATGAAGAGACTTCTTGTAATGGACAACTGAAAGGAATAATTCATCTCAAATTAGTTTATAAAGAATGCATTAAAGCCCCAGATGAATTGAATCCTTCAAGTTCGTCTGACATTAATATGTTTCTTTCCTTATTGATAAAAATGCCAAATGCGTAGCAACTTCTCATCTATATCTTTCTTGAAGTGTGAATTCATATTCTTCAAGGTTGGCATAGCCGGCATTCCAACTTACAAGAATTTAATGGAGGACAGAGAATTCAAATGGAGTTCATCAGAATAGTCTTGTACTATTAATGAAAGTCACCTACCACCAACATCTTGAATTAAAGGTTATTATAAATGTAGCAAGGTGGAGTAAAGAAGAAGAGGAACCCAACGAGTGAGCAATCAATTTCTTCTTTTTGAGAGCAATCTCTGAGTTAAAATCTTCTAAATTCAAGGATCTTGAGCCTTTGCATTTAAACTTTCCTCAACATCCATTGAAGGCTTCCAACTACCATCTTCTGTATTCAATATTGTAACTACCTTAAGCTAGGAGTCGAGATCATACTTAAGAAGAGTTATGATTGTTTGAGTGCAGAAAAGAGATAACTTGTTTATGCCGCCTAGAGCTGGAATCCAGAAGAGTATTGGGAACACTTATTTATACCCACTGGAGCTGAAATTCAGGCCTTGGAGCTGGAATCTAGAAGAGTATTGGGAACACTTATTTATGCCCCTAGAGCTGGAATATGGATGAGTGCTGGGAGCACTATAGTTACACTCCCTAGAGTTGAAATCTAGAAAAGTGCAAGGTGCATTGATTATATTTCTGCTATTAAAGATAGCAGAACCCAAGATACTAATAGGAAAGTGTTCTTGGAAGAGTAGATTAGAGTGTTAACTAAATCCACTATAAAAATTCATGTATCTTATTCATTTATGTGTCGATTATGTGATTGGATTATTTGCTAGAGGGACATTTAATTTTAAAGGGGTTCAGCAAAATTTTAAGCACCTAACTCACCTCTCTCCTCTTGGGTATTTGCCTAAGCTTTGGAACCAACAATCTTGATTGTTCAAGTTTATGTAGATGATGTCATTTTTGTGCCACTAATGAAGCTCTTTGCCAAGAATTTTCTAAAATCATGCAAATTAGTCCTAGACATCTTTTGTATTGTTCAATTTTTTCCCATAACTCCATTTTATTGTGGAGTTCTAAGTGCTAAGAAGCTATTGTTAATTCCCTCATTTTCACAAAATTTAATAAATCTTTTGTTTTCAAATTCACTGCCATGTTCACTTCTAATTAATACAATTGAAAGTTGCTTCTCATTTTGCACTAGTTTGGAAAATGTGGAAAACATAGAAAATGCTTCATCTTTACTTGCTGATAAGATCATCTAAGTAAATCTAGAGTAATGATCCATAATTACACACACAAATCTTTTGCCACAAAGAGTCAAAAATGTCAGATGGCCCAAATAAATCTCTATGTAATAACTCTAGTGGTCTTGATGTAGATACTTCATTTTTGAGTGAAAAATGAAACTTTGGATTGTTTGGACATTTGGCAAGCCTTAGAAATTTGATCTTTGTCATATTTGAGCTTTGGTAGACCATTGACTATTTTTTTTCACAAAGATTTGACGTTTGATATGTTGATGACCTAGTCTCTTGTCCCACAACTATGGGTCATCATCAACAACTATTAAGCATTTCCCAATGATTGCATCAAGATGAACCAAATATATAATTCCATGCCGTGAGTGGGCGTCCTATGCCAAAGCGGACAATAGTGCACTGGAGCCCGGGTTGTTACAACATTATATCATCATTTGCATCTAATACATTGCATATAGATGATTTAAACACAACTCCATAACCTTTATCACATAATTGACTAATGCTTAATAGGTTATGCTTGAGACCATCAACATATGTTACATCTTCAATGTATAAACCATAAATTTTATCTTTTCCCTTTATAAAGCCTTTGTTGTTGTTTCCAAATGCCACTATACCTCCATTTATTGGCTTTAAGTCCTTGAATATTCTTTATTCCTAATCATATATCCTGAGAATCCAATGTCCATAAATTAGGTGTTTCTTGTGGTTGCTTTAAAACTTACCTGCAATCACAAACAAAATTCCTTTGCCCTCTTTAGTACCCAAGTAGTTGGTTCATTTCTATTAGTGAAGTTGTATGTGGTGAATTATGAATTTTCTTTTGGTTTCCATCTTGGTCTAGCACCTTTTCTCTACTTGTTGCAGAAATGATATTTGCTTGTGATTCTATTTGATGCTTGGTATGACTCTGGTTTTCTTATCCATGAGTGACCTATATATCTTCTAATTTGAGGATAATTTTGTCTCTCTTCAGTGATGTTTATACCTTTGGTCTACCCATTAAATGTTTTCAGCTCTTGTGGCTCATCACCACTTGACTCTTCACAACCAAGCCCAGTTCTGCTTCTTTCTAGTCATATGTAGGAACTTAGTAACTAATTCTCTTTGGTTGGAGAATTTATTCAACATGCTATTTAGAATTTCTATCTCTTTCTTCAAATTATCAACTTCATTTTGCAGAGATAGATTTCCTTCAGCCAATTTAGCATTTACTTTAACTATTGCATCAAAGGGTCTCTTCTTTTGGATAAATTTGTGACCAAGTGATTCAAGCTCATTCAAGAGTCAATCATATGATTATTGTAATTCATCAAGCTCATTGCATTGACTACATTCACCAGAAGAGCTTGAGGAATCTAAACTATAGGAATAATAATAGTTTAGCTTAGCTTCCATATCATTGCTCTTCTTTTCGAATTGATCCTTTGTGGAGGTGTGATTTGAGGATTCATTTTCAATCTAGGCCATGCAACATATCTTTCCCATGTTGCCTATTTCTTTATCCTCTCTCTCACTAGAGCCTTTGCTTAACGACTAATCTTCATTTATGTACATTCCTCATGCTTGATTCTTGGATGGTCTTTCAAAATTTTTGCTTTTTCTGTTCTTTTCCCTCTTATCACTTCTTCCCTTGAATTCTACCTAGTTTTCATTTGGACACTCAACTTGTTTTTGTCTAACGCCATAACATTTGTAACACTTAGGTAATTCCTTCTTTCTCTTCTCTTTTTCTCATGCTTTTGAATTGTCTTCTAGAAGTGCTATCTTTGTTGTTTCTAGAAAATCTTTTTAACTTCCTTGTAAGCATTGAACCTCATCATCAGTTTGTGAGGCTAACTCACTACTTCTTTCTCTTGTTGCTTTCAAGCCATTGTCCTTTTCTGATTGTTTGGCTCTTCTCTCTTTCTTTTAAATAGTTCATGTGATATTAATGAACTGATCACGTCATCTACTTTTAGTTCATTAAGATCCTTAGTTTATTCAATTGTAGTTATTTTCTAATTCCATGACTCATGTAGAGCTTTGAGGATCTTCATTACCTACTTAGAATTTGAGATTTCTTTCTCTAGACCTTTAAGAGCATTGGTAATTTTAGCGAATATATCATACATTTTAAAGATACTCTTTTTATTCTAAAATTCTCTAGTTCTTCAATAAGGATATTCATCCTAGTTTCCTTGATATGGAAGGAACCTTCATATATAGAAATAAGCTTATCCCATATTTCTTTTGTTATTATGCATGAAAAAACTCTATCAAATTTTGTTTCCAATGAGGCATAGAATAGAGAGTTTATTACCTGTTAATTGTTTTAGACATTAGTAGTATCATCCTTCGTCCATGTCCCTATGCTTATTTCTGGGAGGGTTACTCCCACCTCAATGGCCATTCATGATTCCATATCACTAACCATAATGAACTCCTTCATTCTTAACTTCCAATAGGTGACATTTACACCATCAAACAAGGGCGACCATATGGAGGATTGCCTGTTGGCAAATACATGAGACGAAGATGATGGGTTTGCCATTGAATCTCTATAAAAATGTTTGTAGTATACTCTGATACCACTTATTGGTCCCTTTAGCTAGGCTTAACACAAGAGGGAATGGGTGAATTGGGTTTATAAAATTTTGTTAAAACCCCTTGTAAATTTAAAATCCATCTTTTAAAGTATTTACAATTTTTATGTGATAAATCAAGCAATGAAAGTAGCCACACATAGCAGACACAATGTATAATGGTTCATGATAAATTTCTACTCCACTCTTCCAAGCACTCTTTTTAGTGTCTTGGGTTCCACCCCCTCAATAGAGAATACAAGTCAATGTCATTGCACTCTTCTAGATTCCAACTCTAGGGGACATAAACTTTTAATGCCAATGCACTCTTCTAGATTCCAGCTCTAAGAGGTATAAAATTTAGTGCCAATGCACTCTTCTAGGTTCAAGCTCTAGGGAGCTTAATACAAGTTAACAAGTTGATTGTGAATCGCACTCCAAAAAAACCCTTGTTCTTTTTGAGATTGGTCTCCGATACAACTCAAGAAATCACATAAATAGAAATAATGAAGAAATAAGTTACACTTTATGAATGTGCATCTTTGAGAGCATAGGGAAAGCTTTTATGATCCTTGAAAGCTCATTTCAATGTAGAGAATTCTTTCCTTCTTTTGTGGGTGAAAGCCTTGAATGAGGAATTAATGGAAATTGAATGGTTGGCTCGAGTTGCACTGAGAAATTGAAGATGCTTCCAACAACTTCTCAAGCATCCCAAATTAACTCCTTTAATAGACAACTATCCCAACTTATACATGTTCAAGACAAATTCAAGGCTCTCACTACCATATGGGATGCTTTTCATAGAATTCATCTAGGATTATAGAAAGATGTTAAGGATGAATTTGGTGAGCCAATGAAGAAAACCAACTTAGTAGGGGAATCCACCATTAAGAGAATGGGTTTCAAGCATACAGTTGATGGATGGGTGACTGAAAAGGGGAAGAAGAAAGCAAGAGAAGAAAGAAGAGAAGGCAAAAATAGAACAACTGAAGAAGTAGAGATAAGAGAAATTGGAAGAAGAGGAGAAAAAGAAATAAGAGAAGAGAAAGGAAAAGTTGGAAGAAATGAAGAAGGAAAAATGGGAGAAGACAAAAGAGAACTTCAAATGGATGAAAATCAAGTAGAATTAGTAGCAGTTTCCACATATAGACCATCTAGACCCCAACCTCCACCTTTATACTCAGACCTACATCTTCTACATCTTCTCCAACCATCCCAAAATCAAACTTTCACACCTAACCTAGCCTCTTTCAAAGCCTTCATCACCAACCAATTCCACACCCAACTTGAGCCAATTTATACTAGACTTGAGAACATTAAAACTCAAGTGGCATATAGTATATCCCTCTTCTCCCACAGAATAGATAAAATTGAAGAGATTGTGAATCTAAACCTAGATATATTGATCTCTTTGATTGAATCTACTCAACTAAGACAAGTACCGTCCACCCATTCCACCGCTACAGAAACCTTCCACTCCTAGATCAAACTACCAAAATCCCATCTCTCATACGACCTGAACTTGACACCCAAATCTCTCTACCCAAAGTCCCATTACGTATTCAAACTAGAAAAAAAACAACTTTCTCAACCTAATCCTCAATCCTCATTTAGACCCAGACCACCCACACCTAAATGCTAACTCCCACTTCCTCCTGGGAGCCCATCCCAATTAGGTCCATCAAAACACCACCCAGAACACCACCAAAATGGCCCTATCCATCAAAAAAACTCTAAACCATTTCCCTTGCTCACAAACCCAATATCTCACATCCCATAAACATGATCTATGTAGAGTTTTATGCAAAAATAAAAGCCAATTCTTTGGCTACCCAAAAAGATCTTGAAAAGGACATCTCTCCCATCAAACTCTCATTCCTTAATCTTGATAACCAATCCTATCTAGAAAGACTTATCCTTATTTGAAACCCTCTATCCTCATAGAAACAAAAACTAAATCATCTCAACCCAAGCCTACCCTTAAAACCGAAAGATGAACTAACATTCAGTCCTATCTCCACAACCCAAGCCATAACCCTATCCCTCACCACAACCAATTCCTCAAGATATTTGTAGCTCCCCTTTTGCTTCTCCTAAATCCTCCCATATCACAGATCCACACCAACTTATTCATGATCTATGCTGAATTTTATCTTAAAAATGAAGGCTAACTCTCAAGCTATCAAGGCTACCAAAGCCCTTCTAAATTCAACTAGTTATGGTCCTTCCCAAATTCAGTTCTAATACCTTGATCTTGAAGAGCCATCTTTTCTCAGAGAATCCAAATTCTTCCATAAAAATCAATCATACCTGACTCTCTTATTGAGTTTAGGTGTATAGTTCTGATAACAACAAAACTTGTCTAAGACTTGAACTAAGATAATGAAGTTTTACTAAAATTTGGAAGTATTACATGTGGAAAAATTCAACTTGCAATATATATATATATATATTGGCTTTCAAATGGAAGTATAGAATAAGCATGAGATTTTAATGATAAGTGGATGATTGATACAATATGCATATTACTAATATGTGTAAAATCAAGCCATCGATTGTAGAAAAATAAAAGAAATAGATGAAATACGATCTAACTTGCATTAAACTCAATTTATCATGATTTAGGTCAATATATGCTTAAAATGGACTAATGTGCTCAAAAGTATAGAAAATTTCTAAGTACTATCATGTCACCTAGATACAAAAGCCCTGTGATACTAGAGCCTCCTATGAATACTATTGGTCCCAAAGCTTTGGCAAATACCCATGTGGAGGAGTGAATTGGGTACTTAAAAATTCTGCTAAACCCCTTTAGGATTAAATGTCCCTCTGGCAAATAATCCAATCAAATAATCAATGCACAAATGAATAAAATATAAAGATTTTTATAGTAATTTGAGTTAACACTCTACTCTACTCTTTCAAGAACACTCTCGTCTTAGTGTCCTGGGTTCCACTATCTCTAATAAGAAAAATATAATCAGTGTAACCTAAACTTTTTTAGATTCCTGCTCTAGGGGGCTTAACTATTGTGCTCCCAGCACTCTTCTAGATTCCACCTATTTGGGGGAGTAACAAGATAGCTCTTGTCTACGCTCAGACAGTCATAGCTCTTCTTAAGTCTTGTCTCAACTCCTAGCTTAAGGTAGTTACAATAATGAATACAGAAATTTAAAGCACTTATACAAATACTTCACAATAAGCACAGGGGAAGAGATTTGAAGATTGAATGCAATAGTAAATGCTCTTCCCAAATGTTAGTTGGAAGCCTTCAATGGATGTTGAGGAAAGATTAAATACAAGGCTCTTGAATGTAAAATGTTTTAGCTTAATGATTGCTCTCAAGAAGAAGTTGATTGCTTGCTTGTAGGGTTTGTCTTCTTCTTCTTTACTCCACCATTGTTGCATTTATAACATCCTTGAATTTCAGTCATTGGTGGTAGGTGACCTCCATTAATGATAGAAGATCATTCTAGTGGGCTCCGTTTGAATTCTTTGTCTTCCATTGAATTCTCGTCAATTGGAATGCCTGCAACACTAACCTTGGAGAAGATGAATTCATGCTTCAAGCAAGATTTAGATAGGAGTTGTTGCACAACTGACATTATCATCAATGTGGAAAGAAACATATTAATGTTAGACAAAGTCGAGTGATTCCATTTGTCTGGAGCTTTAATGCATTGTTCTGTAACTAATTTAAGACAAATCGTTCTTTCCAGTTGTCCTTCAAACAAAGTCTCTTCGTCTTTTAATTTATCCAAGGTAAGTATCAGATGATTTTGGTTAATACAAATGAATCATCTTTCCAATAGTTCATCAGAAAAAGTCTCTTCGTCTTCTAATTTATCTAAGGTAAGTATCAAATGAATCTGGTTAGTGTGGACGAATCATCTTTCCATATGCTCGGACAAAGTATGTTGTTCGTCTTTAGCTCTCCCCGGTCAGATGAACTCCTTATTCCTTATTTATCCAGGATAAGCTATAGATGAAGGGCAAATGCCCAGTTAGTTTTGCTTCATCTTTGGCTTTGTCTAAGATGATTGTAAGATGCTTGTCGGAAGAACTTTGGTTCTTTGAATGGCTTCTTTCTTCAACTTTGTTTTAAGCTTTGCATTTGTCCGAGTTCAGCTTTACTTCATCTTTAGCTCTATGAGGTGTCAGCAAGATAGAGATGAACTTTCTACTTCTTTATTTCATCTTAAGCTTTGTACTTGTCTGAGCTATTTGTCTATTCAATCATACAGGTTGACACCTTGAAATATATTCTGATTCTTCTATTTTTCTTCTAAATCTATGTACACTCTTTTGTCCACAAGCTCTTATCCTCCTGCAACCTTTTTCTACATGCTAAGCTCTTAACAAATATTCATCAATACTAAACTTAATCAAGTTTTGTTTATTATCAAAACCATACATTCACTAACAAATATCACCTATGGTGTTCCAGCAAAGACAAAATAGTGCAAAAAATTTCTAAGTACTGGCATATCATCTAAGATATTAGAGCCTCTTGCACATATCGCTTGTAATCCCAAAGCCTCAAAACCTATAGCCTGCATTTTTCTAGCAAGAGATAACTCCCTGAACATCCACAACCAATATCACAGCCCCCTAGGATGCACCTGATGACTATAAAAGTCAAAAATATAGCCATTGAAATGTCTTGAAAGCCACTTCATTACCTTCAATGGTTAGAAATGGATAAAGAACTATAAAAGAATTAAATTATGCAGACTAAAGAGGAATGATTCAAGTTGTTATAAGCATCCATTAAGCATTAATCTTCACATCTCTTTGCAACTCAAAGTCAAAGCATTCAACCTTCATTTATTCTCATTCAGGGCTTTTACTATCAACACAAAGGGATGTTTCTCTTATTGAAGTGAGCTTTCAAGGATCATGAAGGCTTCCCTAGTGCTCTTAAAGAAGTACAATTACAAAGTGTAAATTCTTCTTTTGCTATTTTCTTTTATATATTCCTTGAGTTGCCAAATTGAAGAAGAATACGTGGACAATGCACACAGAAAAAAATGAGTTCACCCAACCATCACCAAACACTAACCCTTCTATTGAATCATCTCCTTCTACAATACGTCAACCTTCTTCTAGTTCTAAACCACCTATAAGATTAAAAGTTCTATTCTCCAAGCCTTTAATAAGCAATATTCACAAAGCTTCTTCTAAATCTCCTTCCCCCAGCTCAACCTCCATGACTTATGCTAACCTCAGATATCAAATGGATGCCAATACTGTAGCAATTCATCATGACAAGCCTCCTCCATATCCGGAGCTATTAGATGATAAATTTTTGGCAGGATTCAAACTCACTCTTAATCCTCAAATAGTTCAAAATCACTTCATTATGACTTATGCCCTTCATGAGAGATGGATGACTACCAATTTGGAGGCACAAGCTTAAGGACTACCTCCTTCTCATCCAATATTGATGGATACTAAATATATATAGCAAATAAAACTTGGCCATAATATCCCAAAGGCTCTTAATGTGAAACTCCCATCCGATCACTGAAGTCTCTTCAAAACCTTCCTTTGCTTTGAGGTCATTGATTTATTTTGTCACATAATGTATAATTCTCACATCAACGAAATTATTTTTTGGTTATGTGATTCATATTGATTTTTTGGTTATCATCACTTGAATGTTGCCCTTCTATTTTATGAGAACTATTCATCTCTTATGTTCTATCTTTTTTTATTTTGATAAAAGGGGTGAGAAATATAGAGTGAAAACTTGGAGTATAATTTAAAAAGTAGAGAACAAAATATAGTATCATTTCACTGGGAGCTACAGGAGCTAAACTAAAACAGTGAACTAAGTTAAGGGGAGGAGCCATAATACAATTATCCTTGCTTAACTCTCATGTTCATTTACACTTGTGAATATTTTGCTCTCTTAAAGGGTACTTAACTTAGATGTTTTGTCATCATAAAAAAGGAGAAGAATGTTGAACCAAATGGTATATATGGAAAACAACTAAGTTTTCATGATGACCAATAACATATGAGTGAACACTTGTGGTACTGACGGTTGTGTTCCCAAACATAGCAAAAACAAAATATAAATGATATATAGTGGACAGCGTATAAAGAGAGTACATCAGCAAGCAAGATCCACTCCACCAAAAGAAGACAAGAATGCTCAAAAGAGAATGGCACTAAAATTTTGAAAAGAAGCCACAAAACTTATCTACAAATATGACATTCAAGCCTCAATGAGTGATCAAATAAATCTTTTATAGATAAAGTTAGTATCAGATAACACCTACCTTAGACAGATTCAAATAAATTATTCCACGGATAAGTTAGATAAACTACTCATACACAAAATCTGTTCGCAACATAAAGAAAAATTCAAATTGTAGAAGCAGAGATGAAATAGAGCTGAACTCAGACAAATGAATAGCTAAAAATGGAGTTGAATTAATCAAGCATTTGTCTCTCATATAAAGTCTATCTGGAATAGAAAAAAATAAGGAACTCATCTGCAATCTTTATAGATGAATTAGAAGATGAAGTAGAAGTGGCACAATGGCCACATATGTATAGCTTACTTTATCTGTCATTTTTATCTATAAGTTTATCTGCCACTTGGAATAGACAAACCAACAGATGAACTATTGTAAAGATAATTCATCTATACCTCTATAATTTGTTTGTTACTTGTAACAGACAAACCAATAAACAAACTATTGGAAAGAGAATTTGTCTGTGCCTCATCAATTATTCTATTACTTATGGTAGACAAACCAATAGACAAACTACTTGAAAGACTTCGTCTGTGCCCTGCAAATTCGTCTGCAGCTCTCTATAGACAAATCGATAGACGAAGTCAACTTGTCTGCTATGAAGAACCCTTGTCTGCACCAATAAGAGTTGGTTGTTTTTTACAACAAACAAATCAATAGATAAAGCTACTTTATCTGGTGAAAGAAACTTTGTCTGATGAAAGAACTTCGTTTGATGAATAATAAGAAAAGAACTTCATCTGCACTTTTACAATTCATCTACTACTTATAATTAACAAACTAGAAGACAAAGTAAAAGTGCTGCAATGATCTCAAGCAAATTTACAAAGATGAAGTTATCTATCATATGGATCTACTTAGAGCCAATTTGTCTGTTACTTACAAGAGACAAACTAGGACTTGATCAGTCAAAGTCTTTAGACAAACTATGCCTAAATCACTATGGCATATCATAACAAGTAGAAACTACTTATACTAGACAATGTTGGCTATACTCTCCAGTCAAACTTACACTGAAAGCAAATCTTTTTAAACACCAGATAAATTGAGCTTAGTTGAAGATGGAAAAAATTCAAAGGAAAGTGGTCTTCACTCTAACAAAGATTGCAACTCTCAGAGACTACATCCTTTAGGCTCAATAAGCACCTTTCCAAAAGAATGAAAGACTCTTTCATCCAGAAAGTCTTTAGCCAGTGTTTGCCAAAATCAAAAAGGCATCTTCTTCAAGGACAGTGCTACAGGTTTCCAACTAGAGCGAGTTTATCAAGAAGATAACTTTTCAATGGGGAAAAATTCAAAATGGTCTTCAACATTCAATGGAAGCCAACTACCTCCAACGGACAAAAATTTTTGAAGCAATATAAATATAGTGTAGTGTTAACAAAGAAAGTTAAGGAAGCTAAGAGAAAGATGAAAATGAGAAAAGGGCTTAAATGAGTAACCTCTCTCAATTAGACAAATGCTTCCTTCAAGATAATCAATCTCCATTGCGTTGATAGATGATAAGCCTCAACGATCTATCTTCATCACATTACTGGAGTATTGATATATAATATGCTTTAATGAGTAATTATTATATATGTGCTTAATCTCTGTACAAATCATCCTAGTAAAAGAGGTAAATTAATGTACAAATTGAGTGCTGTTAGTCGGCCATACGAGTTGTTGGTGAGCTCTAGAAAACCATCAAGTTTACTGGTGATCTTTGAAACTTGGTGAGCTCTTGAAAACCGAAAGAGTGCTGAGAGCACTATATTTATGTCCCCTAGAGCTGGACTCCAGAAGAGTATTGAGAACACTATTTATGCCCCATAAAGCTAGAATCTAGAAGATGTTGGGCTTATTCATAATGATTTTGATGATAACAAAACTTGTAATAAGATGAAATAATGTGAATGCTTAAAATGCCAATAATCAAATGATATGTATACTTAAGCTGCATGATTAAATTACATGAGTATACATAATGTACTTAACTTTTAACATAATAAGATTAAATATAATTATCATATGATCCTCATTATACTAAATCTTAATTATCACTATCTATTAACTTGGATCATATGACAACACTATGCCTTAATGAGTTATTATATTTTATGCTAAATAAAATGTATGCTATCCTTATTCTATATCATGTGAAAATTAATTAAGGATAAATACATTATGCTGATATCGTATCAAGTGCAAGAAGCTTCTAAATGTAAGATCATAATCGACTACAATCTATTAGCACTTCAATTATCTGCTACAAGGATGAAGAACAAGAAGAAGACAAGGCTTCTAGATGTGTAGCTAAGGAGCTTGCTTTGTCTGTAAAACTCAGAGACAAACTTCCATGGATAAATGCAAAGCAAATACAGCTAAAAGAAGAAACCATGATTAAAGAGCTTAAACTGCATCCAAAAGATTCAGACTATCTTTACTTGATCTAATCAAACTCTATCCAAAACAAAGTACAGGGATGAAGAAGTAACTCATCAGCTTGACAGATAAATAAAGAAAGACAAAGAAGCAGCTGCCCAAATAACCACACATGAGAAAAGAGACTTTGTCTCACCAATAAAGTAAAAGAAAGAATTCATCTGAGGATAAGAAGGCTAGATACAAAGAGGCAACTTCATCTGAGTGGAGATAGACAAATCAAGAATGAAGAAAGAAAGAAGTTGCAGAAGACAAACTCCAACTACTCAGAGCTCAAATTCATTTGAGGAATCATTATTTGTCTTTAATTTACTATAGAAAAATTAGAAGACGAAGTAAGAGCTACACAACAAGCACAAATGAATCAGCAGACGATGTTACTTCATCTATGACCTCAGGATTCGTCTACTACTAACAACAGATGAATCAAAAGATAAAAGGACTTCGTTTGTAAGCCATTACTTTCTTTGCGCTTCCATGGATCATTTGCTACTTACTATAGATGAATCAAAAGACAAAGCAAATTCATCTAATGAGCAATCAAAGAAAAATTTTGTCTGCGAGACCAAGAGTCATCTATGACTTATCATAGAAGAATCAGAAGATGAAAAGAAAAGGACTATGTATCCATAGATGACAGTTCAATAGACAAATCAAAAGATGAAGTGTAAAGAAGAATTTGTATGATGCGCCTTAGCTCGTCCATCACTTATTGTAGATGAATTACACTTGTTATGTCAACTGGCTAATTCAAATCAAAGGAGTATTCATATATTACTTATGAAAGATGAATGCAAAAATATAAAGAGATTGTGACTTGTCCAAAGTCAATCGATTAGTGTGAATTGCTTAATGTGGTATTTGCATTCTGCAATTTCTCTATGCAGATTCATCTCGGTCTCCATTTCAGGCAATAAGCGGCGCTGCACTCTGTCTACCTGTGAAAAGTCAATACAAAGTACATCTTCCAACACTACTAGTCATCTTCCTCTCTACCAATAGTCATGGTGCAGCAGCTCGAGACAAAAATTGAAAGCATTTCACTCCAATAGATGAAAATCAACGGTCTACTACATTCAATGTTGTTCACCTTTCTGCGTTCAATGGATCTCATCTTCTCCAATAGTCAAAGATTTTGAAGAAGTTATTTAAGGAGAAGAAGTGGGGCAATTCAAAGGTGGTAAAGGAACTCAATCTAATGAGCTTAAGTATAGGCAAATCCTTCCACCCATGGCCATAAGCTTAATCATCTTACATCTTTTATCAGCTATAATCTGCTTATCTTTATGACCATTTTATTTACATTTTGGGAAGATCTTTATGTAGTAATAGAGCTCAAAAAGATCATATCTTCCCCTGTGCTTAAATGTGTAAAAGTTTTCTATTTAATTGGAAAACTAGAGAGTCTATGGTAAAGTCAATAAACCAAGTTGTAATGAGTTGTTGGTAATCTCTGAAAAACTATCAAGTTTGTTGGTGAGCTTTGAAACCAGTGAGTTAGTAGTGAGCTTAGGAAAACTACCAAGTTTGCCTATGATCTTTGAAATGGGTGAGTTTCCTGGTGAGCTTGTGAAAATCAAAAGAGTGTCAGGGACACTATGTATTTCTATTATATGGGGTATAGTGGAACCCAGAGCACAATCAGCGCATGCTCTTGGAAGAGTGGATGTTAGGAACGGGGTTCCTAAACCACTATATAAATTGTGTTGTTTGTGTGTGTTTGTTTTATTTACCTATGCTTTACTGCTTTTATTATTTACCTTATAATGCATCACACATAAGCATGAAAAGAGGAAAATACTTTAAAGGGGCTCAGCAATGAATTTTTATAAACCCAATTCACCTCTCCTCTGTTAGGTTAAGCCATCCTACAGGAACCTACAAAAGAGTGTTGGAAGCACTATTATATTTCTATTATATGGGATATAGTGGAACCCAAGCAAAATGAGTGTGTGCTCTTGGAAGAGTGGACGTAGGGATGGGGTACCTGACCCACTATAAAAATTGCTCCATGTATTGTCCGCTTGATTGTTTTACTTTGTATGCTACTGCCCTATCATTACATCACACACATCATTATGCACACACACACACACACACACTATAACCTATTTGAAATAAGAGCAGCTAAGGAAAGATGAATCTGAGTGTGGAGCAAACACCATAATTGAACAATCAACTATGAAAATCTTATATGCATTACAATATAATTTCTGATCAACACATAAACTTTTATTTGGCCATAATTTTCATATGCTCAATTCAACGCTCCTCTCTTGAGCTATCTACTATATAGGACCAACAAGTGGATTAGAGTAGGCTTCGCAAGTTAATCTTGACTATTGGAATTTTACTTATGAAGAAATTTCCATGGCAAAATCATTCCACAATACTCCTACTCAAGGACAAGTTATTTGTAAACCTTTATACATTAATGATATCTGTTATAGATTCTGAAAATTTAAAATTTTTTTCTCCCACTAAGTTTGATAGAATATCCATGTGTAGCATTGTTAAAGATACATGAGACATTATATATAACAAAGCTGCTATGCAAGAGCTGTAGGAACAAGAGAAATTAGAAGAATAACTTATTAAAGATCTAGAGGAGCTTAAGACAGCCAAGTAAGCATTTTTAAATATCATAGCAATTCAATACAATGAGGTAATCTTCGAATCTAAAGTTTCAAACTTTCAAGAGATTTATGATGATCTTTAAAGCTTTGATTAAATTGCTTCAAAATTGATAGTACATCATTTTGTAAGCAATGCACATTAAGCTATCTATGAAAAATGCTCCAAATAATATACTCCTCATTGCTTCACTTATGCACATAATATAGAGTCAAGAAATTAGTCATTCAATTTTTTACAAATTAAAATCTCCTAATCATAAGTGAGCATCACTCACAATATCATACTCTTAGATAATCATGCATATCTCAAATCAAAAATAAATTGAAAATATATCATCTCACATCTGCCCAGTGACTTTGTCTATAGGATTGTCTAAAGTCATCCAATTCGTCTGAAGACCTCAAGGTTTGACCATAGAAACACCTCTTTTAACCTCATCTTATACTTACCTCTCCCTTTTACTATTAATGATAGAATCTCTCCTCAGAAAAAGGCAATTCAAATCTCCACCATTTTTCATTTGCTTGTCTCACTACCAATAACCCCCTCGCTCTTCCACATCAAAACCCCAAACCTCGACTAATAGAGATGGCGGATTTAAGAGCAGAGATGACTTTAGCATCCACATCTAATGGAAAAAGGAACAGAGGAGAGTTAGAGGAAATGCATCCATCTCGAAAAATCAGAGTGTGGGAAAATAGATTCCTAGAGGTAACTTTTCAAGATGATGAATAAAGTTACCAAGAATAGATGAACAAATATGTTAATAGAAAGGTGTTGAAGGGTAGAGCTATTAATTTTATAACCTTTTAAAAGATGAAGTTAGAAATATGTGATTGGATAAGCTTTTAGGGATGGAAAGATTTCATGAGTTGCAAAGACAAAAGCTATTCCAAAATGGTAAGAATACTCCTCTGTAACTATAATCCTAAGCTTAAGAATGTGGATTGGAGACAAGGAAATAGATATGTCTCCTGAAAGCATTAGAAAGTGTTTGAATCTTCCCCTAATTGAAAAACATTTGAATGGCCAGTACCTAGAAGAGAGTTGTTCTCATAGATGATAGAGATGCCTATTAGTGATGATGTAAAGAACCTAAATCTCAAGCAACTGGATGTGAATCTAAGACTTGCTAACATTATCCTGAACAACAATATTTATTCCAAAATTGGAAGTAGGAATAATATTTCTAAGAAAGATGCAAGGATTCTTTGGGCACTTAAATATAAGAAGAAATTTTATCTGGCCAAACTAACGCCTGAACAACTTTATTAAGTCAAATCATCAGCAAGACATCCTTTGCCCTATGGAATGACAATGACTCAAATGCTAAGAAAGGTAGAGGTCGATTATCATATGAAGTTCTAGAGAAGTTCAAAAATTCAAACATAGTTGACAAAGTGAATTTGAAAAGGATGGGAATGTCCACATCATCAAGTGGTATAGTCACTCAGAAAGCAAGACGGCCAAGACAACTAAAAGGGGTTAGAGAAGAAGAAGAAGAAGAAGAAAAAGCAAGAAATGAGGAACATGTGCAAAAAGACATAGTAGTAGAAGAAGAAACAATAGCAATGGAAAAAGAAGCACCAGCAGCAGTGAAACCTTCTCCATGTCACAGTCCAATTTCATCTCCGTCGAGATCCACTCATTCACCTCCAACAACCCAATATATTTCACAAAATCTTGAGCCTCCACTCATAGTTTAATTTCATCTCCTTTCAGACCTGCTCATTCACCTCCACCACCCTAACACATTCCACAAAATCCTGAGAGTAGGCTACTAAATATTGAAATGTTCATTGCAACCATGACCATCAAGATGGACTCATTGGATAAATAGATGGACACCCTATTCTCTCTAATTGAATCCATCAAAAGTTAAAAGAAACCAACTTCTATCTCACTAATTAGGACTATTCACTCCTCACTAGCTTCCCCATCTCATCATTTAGTTTACTCCTCTCCTAATCCATCCTTGCCACATCACATGCCTCAAAAATCTCTACTTACTGCTTACCACTCACCCCATTACCATGAATCCTCAACAAGAATCTCCTCAGTCCAACTCTGTGTCCTCTATATCTGAATCAACACTTCCCATAAGTAAAATCTTTAAATCTCTAAAATCCATCTCTAAGAAACATTTGTCTCAAGAGAATCCCTCTCCACCTCCACAATCCACTAATCAGTCCACTTCATTCAAACTTGTTCAAACTACAAAATCCTCCTTTCCATCTATAGTTACCTCTCAATCACCTCTCTCTCCTTCAAAAATCTGTCAACCCACACCATTAGATGTCATGCCTTATACATCTAAAGCCTATCAAATTTAGAGTCCTAAACTCTCAAAATGTACATCTTAAACTTCTAAAAATCCAACATTAAAAATGACTTAAAAGAAATTGAATATAGAAAATTAATAAATCAAATGGTTGCCTTCACTTTTCAATCACAAGATAGATCCTTCACTCTTTCTGATCTTCTTTTTTCAGAATTTGAAGATTAGAAATTTCTTGAAGATATAATGATAATGAAAGGTCCAACCAAAACCTTCAAACCTAAATCACTTTTAAATGGTAATGAAATTATTAATAGGATAATCAATGAGTTCACTCAACCATCACCAAACACTAACCCTTTGATTCAACCATCTCCTTCTACAACACATCAACCTTCTTCCAATTCTAAACCTCCTATAAGATTCAAAGTTCCAATCTCCAAGCCCTCAACAAGCAATATTCACAAAGCTGCTTCTAAGTCTCCTCCCCCCAGCTCAACCTCTATGACTTATGCTACCCTCAAATATCAAATGAATACCAATATTGCAGCAATTCATCATGGCAAGCTTCCTCTGTATTCAGAGTTATTAGATGATAATTATCGGGCAGGCATCAAACTCTTAATCCTTACATAGCTCCAAATTACTTCATTATGACTTAGGCTCTTCATGAGCAATGGATGACTGCCAATAGGAGTTATAGGCTTAAGGACTACCTCCTCCTTATCCAATACTGATGGATCCTGAATATATGCAGTTAATCAAACTTATCCATAATATCCCAAAGGCTCTTAATGTAAAACTCCCATCCAATCAATGAAGTCTCTTCAAAACCTTGCTTTGCTTTGAGGTCAATGATTTATTTTGTCACATAATATATACTTCTCACATCAATGAAATTATTTTTTGGTTATGTGATTCATACTGATTTTTTAGTTATGTAACCTTCTATTTTATGAAAGTTATTCCTCTCTCATGTTTTATCTTTTTGATTTTGACAAAAGGGGGGAGAAATATGGAGTGAAAACTTGGAGTGAAATTAGAAAAGTAGAGAGCAAAATATAGTATCTATTCAAGGAGAGCTACATGAGCTAAACTAAAATAGTGCACTAGGTTAGGGGGAGCCATAATACAATTATACTTACTTAACTCTCGTGTTCATTTACACTTATAAATATTTTTACTCTCTTGAAAGGTATTTTAATCAAATATTTTATCATCATCAAAAATGGGGAGATAGTTGAACGAAATGGTATATATGGCAAACAACTAAATTTTGATGATAAGCAACAACGTATGAGTGAATACTTATGGTACTGACAGTTGTGTACCCAAGCATTGCAAAAACAAATATAAATGATATATAGTGGACAGAGTATAAAGAGAATACATCAGCAAGCAAGATCTACTACATCGAAAGAAGACAAGAATGCTCCGAAAGAAATTACACAGAAACTTTGAAAAGAATCCATAAAGCATATCTATAGATATGACATTCAAGTCTCAATAAGTGATCGAATAAATCTTCTATAGATAAAGTCAATATCAAATAACACCTGCCTTAAACAGATTCAGACAAATTATTCCATGGACAAGTCAGATAAACTGCTTATACATAACATCTTTCGATAATACAAAGACAAATTCAGATTGTAGAAGTAGAGATGAAATAATACTGAACTCAGACAAATGAAGAGCTAAAAATGGAGTCAAATTAATTAAGCATTTGTCTCTCATGTAAAGTCTTTCTAGAATAGAAGAAGAACAAGGAACTCATCTGTAATCTTCTACAGATGAAGTAGAAAATGAAGCAGAAGCAGCACAGTGGCCACATATGTATAGCTTACTTTGTCTACCAATTTTGTCTACAAGTTCGTCTGCAACTTACAACAGATGAACTACTGAAAAGATGATTCATTTATGTTTCTACAATTCATCTATTACTTGTAACAGATAAACTAACAAATAAACTATTGGAAAGAGGATTCGTCTGCACCTTGTCAATTAGTCTATTACTTACAATAGATAAACCAACAGATGAACTACTTGAAAGACTTCCTCTGCACCTTGCAAATTCGTCTGCAGCTTTCTACAGACAAATCAATAGACGAAGTTAACTCGTTTGCTATGAAGAAGCCTTGTTTGCACCAACAAGAGTTGGCTATTACTTACAATAGACAAACCAACAGATAAAGTTACTTCTTTTAGTTGAAGAAACTTAGTCTGATGAAAGAACTTTGTTTGATGAACAATAAGAAAAGAACTTTGTCTAAGCCTTTACAATTTGTCTACTACTTATAACAAACAAACTAGAAGACAAAGTAAAAATGCTTCAATGATCTCAGGTAAATTTACAAAGAAAAAGTTATCTATCATATGAATATACTCAAAGCCAATTTGTCTATTACTTATAAGAGACAAACTAGGACTTGATCAAACAAAGTCCTCAGACAAACTATGGCTAAATCACTATGGCATATCATTATGAGTAGAAACTACTTATAGCAGACAATGCTAGTTGTACTATCTAGTCAAACTTTCACTCAAAGCAAATCTTTTTAAACACCGAATAAATTGAGCTTAGCTAAAGATGGAAAGAAATTCAAAGGAAAGCAGTCTTCACTCTGACAAAGATTGTAACTCTCAAAGGCTGCATCCCTTCAGGCTTAATAAGTGTCTTTCCAAAATAATGAAAGAAATGTTCATCCAGAAAGTCTTTAGCTGATGTTTGCCAAAACCAAAAAGGCATCTTCTTCAAGGATGGCGCTATAGGGTTTCTAGCTAGAACAAGTTTATCACGAAGACAGCTTTTTAATGAGAGAAAATTTAGAATGGTCTTCAACATTCAATAGAAGCCAACTACCTCCAATAAACAAAAAATTCTAAAGCAATATAAATATAATGCAATGTCAACGAAGAAGGTTAAGGAAGTCAAGAGAAAGATGAAAATGAGAAAAGAGCTTAATCAAGTAACCTCTCTCAATTAGACAAATGCTTCCTCCAAGGTAATCAATCTCCATTACACTGATAGATGATAAGCCTCAAAGATCTATCTTAATCACATTACTGTAGTATTGATAACTAATGTGCTTCAATGAGTAATCATTATATATGTGCTTAAACTTTGTACAAATCAGCCTAGTAAAAAAGGCAAAGTAATGTACAAATTGTGTATTGTTAATCATCCATATAAGTTGTTGGTGAGTTCCAAAAAACCATCAAGTTTGCTGGTAATCTTTGAAATCAATGAGTTTTCTGGTAAGATCTTGAAGCCAGAAGAGTGCTGAAAGCACTATGTTTATGCCCCTAAAGCTAGAATTCAGAAGAGTATTGGGAACACTATTTATGCCCCTTAGAGCTGAAATCTAGAAATCTAGAAAAATGTTAGGATTACTATTGTAATTTCATTATATGGGATATAGTGGAACTCAAGGTATAATGAGTGTGTGCTCTTAAAAAAGTGGACATAGGGACTAGGTACCCGACCTACTATAAAAATTACTTTGTGTATTGTCCACTTGATTGCTTTGTTTCATATGCTACTGCCCTATCATTACATCACACACATTATTACACATACACATACACACACACACACACACACACACTATAAACTATCTGGAATGAGAGCATCTAAGGAAAGATGAATCAGTGTGTGGAGCAGACATCATAATTGAACAATCAACTATGGAAATTTCATATCCATTACAATATCATTTATGATCAGTACATAAACTTTTATTTGGTCATAATTTTTATATGCTCAATTTATCTCTCCGCTCTTGAGCTATCTACTATATGGGACCAATAGTGATTATGCCCCATTAAGCTGGAATCTAGATGAGTCTACTAACACTAAGTGATTATGCCATCTTGAGCTAAAATCAAAAATAGTGTGGTGGCATTGATTACACACTTTTGAGTTGGAATCAAGAAGAGTATAATGAAACTAATTATGCTCCCTTAAGTTAGATTCAAGAAGAGTGTAGAGGCACTGAGTCGTCTTGTGATTGATCTAGTAGAACCTAATACACAAAGGTTGTGTGGTTGGAAGAGTGGAGTTTGGAGGTCGTCCTGAACCATTATATATTGTGCCTACTGTCTATGATTGGATTATTTGCTTGCTTTCAACTTTCGATTACAACTACTTTAGGAAATAATCTCAAATGAAGGAATTTAATTAATAGGGATTCAAGTAAGAAAATTTTTACAAATTCAATTTATCCCTCCCCTCTTAGGTTAAGCCTTGCCAAAGGGATCAACATCTCCAAACTCCATTTCATCAACCTCTCAACCAACCCCACCATGCTAACCAATTCTTGCCCCTACTTGTTCCCCTCTCCAAGCTCTAATCATGATAAGCTCAGATTTATCATATTTTAGATACCTAAATTTCTATATTTTGGTTCTTCATTGACTTAATTTCATTGATTTTTATTCACATTTGATAAAATATTGTGCTAAATGGAGTTAGCTTATGTTTTAGGTCAATTTGGTGAAATTTGGGTCAATTGGGCCAAAACAAGCTATTTTGGAGCAAGGCAGCCTAACTGACAACTTAATTGGGCCAAGATCTTGAGAATGATGATATTATCACAATGGAGAATCTATAAATAATGTGGGACATGCACATGTGTGGAGAATTCAAGTCAATTGATCAAGAATAACAAATTGAGTGCAATCAATGATGAAGATCTTCTCAATTATTCATTCGCATGTCAAATTGCACTCTAATCAATCAAGTTGCATCAAGATCCACAATGGGCCTTTATGGACATCTAAGGAGTAGTTCACATCTGATAAAATCATGCAAAAATATATGTGGCACACTTGGAAAAGTGGTGAATGCAAGCAAGGAGAAAAGGAGAGATTAGCTAAGGTTATGTTGAGTTTTATGCAAGATTTTGCTATTGTTTAGCAAGCCAATCATCATGGGGACATATGTCATTAGTGGATCATCAATCCTAGTCATTAATCAAGCATCAAACATGAAGCTTAGATGATTGAAAGAAGATTAAAATAAGATGGTAGGAAGAAAAGTTGAAATACACTATTCATATGCTGAAAATTCTATTCAAATGTTGAAATCACTATAGCAGTAGAAAAATACTATTGGGCATAGCAGCACCCATGTTGCTAAAAGTGAACATTTTGTGCAGAGTTTTGGGTGCCACATCCCCAGGTAGTGCAAAGCTTATTGAAATTAGAAAATTGCGTGTTTCATGCTAAAAAATCAAGTGGAAATCCATATTAGAGTGCAAACCCTAATTTGGGTTATTTAAAGAGGGTTACACATCCAAAACAAGAGGAGAAACAACTTTGGTGAAGGAACACAAATTTAGAAGAGAATTTCGGTGCAAAGCTTAGAGGAAGAGTCAACTGTAATTAGGGTTTCATTGTTCTTTCCTGTTCTTCCTTTAATATTTTCATCATATTTTGAATAAGTTGGATTGTTTTTAATATTTTTATGAGTGGCTAAAATTTTCTTTCTAGAGGAGCGATGGATCTTATGTGAATATTATGATATGATTAATTAGTTATAATATTAAGAGTTTTCATTGGTTTATTTGTAATATCTTGTTCTTAATGCTTTCAATTTGTTAGTCATTTATTGAATCATTTTATATTTGAGATTTGGTATTCGAGAGAATTAATTCTAAATAGGTTCTAGACATCATAACATGAAATTCTAGACGACTCAGGAGAGCTTTTAGATTTTATAAAATTATTTAACATAATTATGGACTTAATATATTCTTAATCTTCTAATTTTTATAAGGATATCAAAATTGGGATATTGAGAATAAGTACTAGACTCGGCACTAGGGAGAAAGAGTTGAGTGAATTAGAATTCTAGATTTATAAACCAAGAGAACAATCAATATATCATAAGTGGAGAATACCATGATTGAAATATAAGTGAAATCAATCCTCTAGAGCTTTTCTATCTTAATATCTTTCCACCAAAGTTTGTTTATTTCTACTTCTTATCCAATCTCTCAATTTTTGATTCTCCAAATAAAGTTAGGATTATTTATTATAATTATAGGTTCCCATAAGGTGGCTTAACCCAAGAGGGGAAGGGTGAATTGAGTAAATAAAAATTTAAGCGATTAACCCCTATTGGATCATTTTCCTCTTTTCGTGCTTGTGTATGGTATGAAGTAAGGTGAATAATAAAAATAATAAAATGCACGAAGAATGAAACAGATGAGCTAACACACATAAACAGATAAGATGATTTTTTATAGTGGTTCAAGACCTTGTCCCTACATTCATTCATCCAAGAGCACACACTCATTGTGCCTTGGGTTCCACTATATCTCATATAATGGAAATGCATATTGCTTCCAACACTCTTTTGGTTTTCACAAGCTCACCAGGAAATTCCTTGGTTTCAAAGATCACTAGCAAATTTGTTGATTTTCCAGAGCTCACCAATAACTCATATAATGTGGTTTTCTTGAGCTCACCACAAACTCACTAGTTTCAAAGATCACTAGCAAACTTGTTGGTTTTCTAGAGCTCAATAACAACTCTCTGGTTTTAAGTTTACTAAAAAACTTATACACTTTTACATAGTATTTCTTTCACACATAGGGAAATATTTGATCTCTCTTTCAGCTCTATGTAATATAAAAGATTTTTCCAAAATGTAAAAATAATGGTCATAAAGATATAAAGGTTTAAGCTTAAAGATGGATAACTGAAGGTTTAAACTTTTGGCTGTGGGTAGAAGGATTTGTATAAGGTTAAATGTATCAGAAAAGTATTCCTTCACCACCTTTGAATCATCCAACCTTTTCTTCTTAAATAGCTTCTTCATATTCTTGACCATTGGAGAAGATAAGTTTTGAATGTAGAAAATAAGAGGAGCATTAAATGAATAAGACCATTTAAATTTTCTACCCTTGAAGTCCAGGTCTTTTTGTTTGTCTCGAGCTATTGCGTTACCGTCTAGAAAGGAGGATAAGCTGTGTTAAAAAGGTATTCTTCGTTTGACTTGTCATGGCTTGAAAATTTTACAACACCATTTGTTGTCAGAAATGGTAACTGAAATAAGTTTGCATAATGACAGCTCGATTGCAGATGTCATTTGTATGCTAGTCACATAAATTAATTTTTCTCTGAGAAGTCATGGCCTCTCTCTATCTGCATTTGTCTGCCATAAGTTATAGATAAATTCTTCCAAGGTTTGTCTGTCAGTTGAACTTCTATAAGATTGATTTGTCTGTTGCAAATAGCAGATGAAATTTGAATGGTGTAGATGAAGTCAAACTAGCTGACAGAAAAACTTTGCTTTGTCTGAATGAATTCCTCTAGAAGATTTATCTGTTGATTAATCCTTCATATATGTGTTTTTTCTATTGTAAATAACAGACTAACTCTGGGTGGCACTAATGAAGTTATGCTAATCGATTGACAAACTTCTCTTTCTATACGAATAGACAAATCAAAATATTTTTCCTTTATACTTCATTTGTCCATTGGAGGTAGTAGATGAAGTTTTCTTTGTCTTGCTCTAATAGATGAAGTATTGTATTCTTCTTTTATTCCTCATTTTCTATTGGAGATGGCCGACGAAGGTTGCTCTAACTTGCTCGAGTAAACAAAGTGTAGTATTTGCCTGATGTAAGCAATAGACGAACTATGTTCTACTTTGTCTTGGACGAAGTACTATGCATATCGCATGGGTTTGTCTATTGTAAGTTATAGAAGATCATGCCTTTGTCTACTAGCTTATTTTGGTCCAAGCCGTACTTTGTCTATTTAGATTCATCTATACCCACTATGCAGCTCCTAATTCATCTTCTGATTTAGCTGATGCTTTGTCTATAGTAAGTAATAGATAAATTTTTGATCTGCATACGAAGTGAAGTTCTTCAACTATTCTGCACTTCTCAAGCAGCAAAAGGGGTTTGTTCTTGCAACTTCTTTATTTCCTCATTCTTGGCTTGTCTATCTTGACCCAGCTAAAGTGGCACTCCCTTATCTACTCCTATTATCTTTCTATCCTCAGACTAATCCATTCTTCTAACTTTGCTGATTAGAAAAGTTATCTCCTTTTTGTGCATAAATGTCTAAGCGGTAATTTTTTCTTTCTTTCTTTGTCTAAGTATTTGATGGACCTTCTTCTTCTTTCTTTATCTCAGACAACCTTTGTCTAGTCAGTGTAGATAGTTTAAATTCTTGAACAACTTTATGCTTCTTTGACTATGGCTTTGTCTTCAACTTTTTTGCCTTGCATTTTTCTGTTAAAATTTTCTCGCTATATTTAACTGACAACACACTCGTTATAGTGAATGTTCGAAGCCTTGTTTCTCCCATATTTACTTATGGAAGTCTTCTTTTAGACAATGTAACCTTATTTATATTTGTCTTTTTTTTCTTCTTCTTTTTCCACGATCTTCATCAATTCAAATCCTTTCGAACATAGTAGATAGTCATAGTAGTTTGTTGCAGAAGATCATTATCTTGCAATTGAACTTTTCTGTACTTGCTACGTTGTTAGCTTTCATATATAATATCAGAATATATTTTATCTTTATAATATTTTGTAAAGTAAGGACAATATACATTTTCATTAAAAATATAATATGAAAGCTTAAATAATTATGGTGCTTAGTATGAGTTAACAAATTTATGTAGTAAAGACTAATTAATGTTACGCGAACCATAATGTGAGGAATGTATGCTTGTATAATTAATCATTCATGGTTATGTGTTTATGTTAATTAATGTTTATCAATTCATAATCATATATATGATTGTTAGAGATTTAAGCATACATGTTTCTTATCTTAATACAAGTTTTGTTATCATCAAAATCATATATAATAATGTTAACAACAACAACTAGTGAATTATAGAAATTTATAGTCTCTATGAAGACGATACGCCAACTCTCATTTTTCTACTGTAAAAATTGACACCATATGCTTACGATAGGAAATCATTAAACAATTCACACTAGAGACAACAATCTTGAACCCAACCCTCTTAGTCACTCCTTCTAAGGGGCCAAGTAAAATGGTAGCTATCTCTAAGATATCTGCCAAGCCAAACACCGATCCACCATCCCAAGCACCTAAGCCTCTTAGCCTTGACCTCCCAAAACCATCCACAAAACCATGAACTCCCAAGAAACCAACTCCTCAGCCTCCTATGCAACTTCCTCTCCAACCTAAACCCACAACCTTTACCTTAAAGAAATTCTCCAACACCTCATACCCATACCCCCTAACCTACACGAAGAAACCCAAACCTAAGCCCTAAACCTTACTACATTTTGTTGTTTTCGAGTTGATTTCTTTCTATACTTATTTTCAATAATTGTAATGAACTTCCTATTTCATCAATACAGGAGAATTATTTTCCATATTGAATGTGTTCACATCACTGCATCTACATCTACATTCCAAGACATTACTTACCATGGCATACACCTAATCTGCCCCTGAGTGCCCTTTTTATTATTACAAAAAGGGGGAGACAAGTTATGCCTTGTATTCATTGATTCAAGTGGATTAATCACTTATAATCATTTTGTGAAAGAACAAAGCTCAAGAACCCTAAATAAAATAATGCACATATTCAGGAGGCACATTTTAAGGATTTAAACAACAAATTTCCTTAATGAAAATATTTCTTAAAGAAAAAGAAATCACTTAAATGTTTTGTCATCATCAAAATAGAGAAAAAGTGTTAATTCTAACCTTTTGATCAACTTGATTTTGATTATGAATAAATAATAACATTAAGTTTTGATAATAAGCAAACACAAGAGTGAAAAAAAGGATACTAATAATCTCATTTCTCAAGTATTGCAGAAGTGAAACTTAAAAACATAAGTTTCACACTAAGGGACTAAAGCAAGTGTGTTCAAGTACTAAAATCATTTTAATGACAACTGAAATAAGTCCAAACATATCCTAAAAGAAGTAAAAAGGGAAGAAAATAAGTAAATGCAACATAAAAATAAAGTTTTGCATTTTAGAGGATGGTAGAGAAGAAAGTTCTTCTCTTATAAAGGTCTCTTGAACTACCTAGAAATGAGTCGAAGTTGAAGACCTTCCACAGGTAGTCTACAAAGGAGAGCTTTACTCTATTGATATCTACAAAACTAGTTATTCATGGTAGTTGACACTATCAAAACCTACAGCGGAAGCTACAGAGGAGACAACAAGATCTATAGAGGTCTGGTAAAGACTTTGGCAAAACTTTTCCTCTCCCAACAGTGTACAAAGGACAAAAGACTCTTTCAAAGGTTTGTTTTTATTGCTACAACAATCACTAATAACCAATCTTAACCTATAGAGGTCTGGACCAACTTCTACAAAGGTCTATAGACGTCATTGGCAACCTTTTCGATGCTTATATCACAAGGAAGATAAAACGTCAAACTCTCAAAGGAGTTTGAAACTAGATTCTTCATTGAGTAAATCTTATATTCATCGCTTTACATTATGTACAACTCATCCTTAGTAAGAGGCAAATCATTGTGTAAGTTTTAGTTACTCATTTGTTATTTCTACAAGTAGGAAGCTTGTAGTATCGAAGTTGACTTTTTTAAGTAAAAAGAATTGCATTGTCTTTAGGAGTTAGTTGGTAAGCTCCATAAAACCACATATTGTTGAAAGTGTTGTGGTTAGTAGAATCTAAGACAGCAAAAGAGAAATTGTCTTAAAGAAGTGGACTAGGAACCAAACTTGAGCTAAACCACTATAAAAATCATGCTTATGCTTTGTAATTCTTTTCAAATCTTTTCTCAGCACATTTGCTTAAGTTCATAGAGCGATAAAAGTCAAACGATATGACTAACCTTGTGCATCTAATAGGGTCCCGTAAAGCAATACACTAGAATACGTTAAGAGAGATATGCAGTCAGAGAATAGGGAGAATCCTCACTCTCTCGAGGAACTTGGTTCAAGGTTATAAAAAGGGATTTACGGTTTAAGAAGGATTATCAGACTCGTCCCATCTGAGCAAAACAGTCATCCCCATCCTAGCCTCTCTTCTAGTTTATTTAATCCTGTCCATCCTAACCTCTCTCTTCTAGTTTTGTTTTATTTTATTTTTTTGTTTTTGGTTTTTTTTTAACCCAGACTTAGTTTTGTTTTATTTTAGTTTATTATTATTTTTCTTTTTAACCCAGACTTAGGCATCAGAGTGGATGTCATCCGCTAGGGGCATCATTTCTGAGTCGAATCAAAGCCTCCACATTCCTGCATTTCACCACCGTGCGGGTTCCATCCTTCATGTTGAAGGATGACCAGTGAAACTAATGCCGATGCGAACCTTGAACAATAAGGGCCCCTCTTTTGGATGACGACCTTTCAGTTCTAATACCGCACCTGGTACTGTCTCCATCACGGCAAGAGATTAGTATGTTACTAAGGCCAACTTTCTAATATTCCAACTATAATTGGCAGAGATGTTCGCCTTGCTTAGAGCTCGATGACAGTTAGATCAACAAGTTACAGAGCCAACTTTACCCCAACCGATGGCTGGGGCCATTTAACAATAGACTAGGCCAGCCTAGCCTTAGGCCCAAACCTAAACAGCCTTGCTTCACTTTGACAGCAAAAAACACTCCCTCAAGGAAGGCTAAGGGGAGCTCACACAATAGCTAGCAACCCCTCAAATAAGGCTAAGGAGAGCTCACACAATAGCAACCTTAGGGTTTATTTAGATAGAGTATATTAAAAAAGGAGTGTATTAGAAATGTACAACAAGAAATGATATCATCAATAATAGTTTTTTAATGAAAAAGTAAAAAGAAATTATTAAAAATATAAGTAATAATGAAAAAATAAAGATAATTATACTAGTTAGGATATCACATCAATTTAAAAAAATGTATAAAAAGAGAATTCACTGCCACTCTACTATATTGCAAATGCGTCAAAACAAAACCTCAGCAAGTTAAGGTCTCCTCCTAAAGAGAAGCAAATAATGCCCAATTACTAAAATCAGGAGAGGCAGCAGAGGAGAGGACAGTCACGCAAGAGAAGAGATAGGTACAACCATTGTTTAGTCCTAACCTATCGAGACGGCAATGATTTGTCCGTATCTGAGATGCCGACAATCAACAAATACGATGGCCTTACTAATCTTGTAAATGCTTGCAGCAATACGGGATGATTATGAGAAGTACCAAAGCGAGCAATGCTCTATAATGACCAGTGCCTGGTTCAAGACACTCTCGTCTAGCCTAACGGACGCAAAAAAAAAAGGGGTGAATGAATCCCTACAAGACTACATCAGGAGGTTTCCAAACGAGGTCCTTCCCATCCATCATCTCAATTCATCGACAACTGAAGTCTCTAGGTCTGAACATTCTAATACATCCTATTCTATTTATGGGAAATTTTTACAAAAAATAAAATTTTAATTGCATAAGAATAAAACCCTAAATAAAATGCTAATCTAAAACCACTCATCAAGTTAATCCATATTTTGATCACTTGATCTATACATCAAATCCCTAATAAAGCAATTAAATATCCAAAACACTAAATATGTACAGAATAAACTAAACCCTATTGACTGATGAATCATTGCTCAATCCTCTTGCATCAAGATAGCATTGATGAGCTGTAACAATTTGACTCGTTTAACTAGATAAGACTAGGACATATATCATTTATAAAGGCAAAGCAGACTGATCGTAAGGCTTAACATTTTCAAGGTCGGTTTTAAGGTGCTGGGCTGTATTTCTCAGGTCTAATAGGTGAATCAAATAGGATCTGGGTCTAATAGGTGTTTGACCCAGTAAGAATCAGCAGACGTTTGTTAGCCAACAAAATCAAGTTTACGTGTGTCTTTTTAGAACAAAAGCCACTGCACTTAATATCTTGTAGTGTGTGCAACCACAGCATCATGATTTCCTCCACCACCACTGAGGCCTTATCCCGACTACATGTTTTATGCGTGGATTCAATGCTATTATTCTGCTCTAGCCTCTATCATCAATCATATTCTCCATCAAACCGCGTACTTCAGTTCTTTTGTGTTTAACCCCATCCTTTAGGCATTCCTCTTGCCTTTCTAGGGCAGTCGATCTGAACCAAATCCGAGCTGGTGCATTTACAAGTTGAACATGACCAAACTATGTCCACTTCAACTCATCTTCTATCCCTCTAGCTGATCACATGTCTATCTCAACAACCTCATCTTACAGATACTCATCCTATGGACAAGTTGTTCCTTGACTAGCCATTATTGCAAACATAAAGAATGACTGGGACTCTGCAAATTAACAGCTGTTCTTACTGATATGTTTTATGTTTTACTCTCAAACAAATCTGTGGGCATTTTATAGTACTGTGGCATGATGCTTGTAACAAAATCCTAATATTATTCACTTAAAAAATCAGAATTTGTTTGAGCATTGCAAGAACGACTGCATCAATATATTGAAATTGGAGTACACGAATTCCTTCTAAGATGGAAAACAAAGTACGTGATTTTTTAACATAGAGATCGGAACAAAGAAATCGATAAAAATGTCTGAGAGGTTGTGCAAACAGCTGAACTCTGTTTAGCTCAAGTCTCTAGCAAGCTCAGAAATAAGGAAGGCAACTTATTTGCCGGTTCCAGAATTAAGGACAATGATAATCATGGAAAGCCTGCTGAGAATTTAAGCAAAGTAACACAAGATTCAAGGCTTTGTCCCTTGTTTATCTTCTAAGTCATCAAGAGAATTTCCTTGATTAGTTTCCCATAGTAAAAGGAGGATTAGATGTGCAGCCTATCCTTCAAAGTATCACTTCAGGATTAGGTGATGAGAATTTGCTTCCAAGGTATCAATTCAAGATTTAAGAGATTAGTTTCTGATACTGCAAAGATGATTAGTGTGCAGCACAATTCTTATGCACAAGCAACAAAGCACATTCCAGATCCACCACATAAGGATGCCAAAGAAAACCAAGTTAACCAGCATCACCTCCCATGGTCATTTTTAAAAATCCTAGCAAATTGAGGTTTCCTAGAGAGCGAAAACCAAATATATGGTTTGATGATAGTATGCCTCTTTAGAGATTTCGTTTCACCCAAATATGTCAGAAGAGGGAACTATAAAAACCTTTACACAATTTAGCTAGCATAATACAAAAGTAGTTTAACGCTATGGAATGCATAAAAGATTATTTAGATTGCATCTCTTATGCTTACTGAGGAAGCAAAACTTGAATGCCTAAAAACAATTGTGAGAGAAAACATCATGTAATCACCAATAGTCCATGCAAGAACATGCTCCTTTCTCAAAATGATGGAAACGGTATCGATCCTTCACAATTATCTTACGGTTGTAAAGCTTTGAGATAAGCTTTATTGATGAGTGGCAATCTCCACAGATACGAAGGTTCTTCTCCACTCGTAGTGTTGTTGAAGGACTGGTGCTGATTAGACCAAAAGCAATTGCAATTTTTTCGCTGTGATAATAAAGCACACTCTCCCTCTCTTCTTCATCAATGTTAAGCAGGACCTGTGTTGTGTCAGGCACATATCCAACTGATCTCAAACTAACAGCCATTTCATCTAGCATGCATTGAATCTCATTTGCTCTTGGGTGGGAATCATCTTGTACAAGGAACTCATGGATTGTCCCATCAATTGCAATCCAGCTACAGCCAGGATCCTTCCTTATGTCCATCTTCTTCATCATCAACCTCATTTCTGCAACAGCCTCCCATTTCCCTAAAGAGGCATACATGTTTGACAAAAGAATGTAACATCCACTGTCATAAGGAGCTAACTCCAGCAGGTGCTTCGCTGCAGTTTCACCGATCTCAACATTGCTATAGATTCTGCAGGCACCAAGCAAGGCCTTCCATATGACATCATCTGGCTCCATGGGCATGCTCAAGATAAGTTCTTCAGCCTTTTTCAGCAAACCAGCACGACCAAGTAGGTCGACCATACATCCATAATGCTCGAGTCGTGGTTTTAATCCATATACTCTTGTCATTTTATTGAAGTAAAATCTGCCTTCATCCACCAATCCTGCATGGCTGCAAGCACTCAATACACCTATAAAAGCCACATCATTAGCTGTCACTCCTGCATGTTCCATTTGCAAGAAATGGTCAATGGCATCCTTAGCCCGACCATTCATTGCAAGCCCTCCAATAATTGTACTCCAGGTGATGGCACTCTGCTGTGGTATGGCCCTAAACACCTGAAGGGCCTCATCAATGTCACCGCATTTTGAATACATATCAATCAAAGCAGATCCTAGGACATCATCAATGTCAATTTTATTCTTTTGAGCAAAAGCATGAACCCACTTACCCAAATCAAGTGCCCCCAAGCGTGAAATGGCAGGGAGGACGCTGACCAAGGTCACATAATTAGGATGCACATCAGTCATGTGCATCTTATGGAAAATCTCCAGGGCCTTCTTAAAGAAACCATTTTGCGCATATCCAGCTATAATTGAATTCCAAGATATCAAGCTTCTGTTCGGCATCTTGTCAAATAATCTCCGTGCATCTTCAATTGCTCCATTCCTGATGTAGCCATCAATGAGAACATTCCACAACACAACATTACCTTCCCCCTTACCACCACTCAATGTGTCATCAGATTCAATAATTCTATCAAACAACCTATGAGCATCATCCGTGATACCACACAATACGTAGATCCTCACGAGATTGCTACAAATGAAACCATCATACTCCAGCCCTCGCTTGACAATCTGCCCATGAACCTGCTTGCCTTCTTCAATTCCCATAGTTTGAGCACATGCTTTTAGCACTGACGGAAATGTGAACTTGTTGGGCTCAATAGATTCATCACAAAGCATTTGACGGAAAAAGATTAAAGCCTCGTATGGTTCATCACTTTCTGAGAATGCTCTGATGATGGTGTTCCAAGAAAAGCAATTGGGTTCTTCCATCTGATAGAAAACAAAGCGAGCGTACCGCAGATCGCGATGTTTGACAGATAGGGCACAGAATTTTAGGATCTCAGCAGCAACAATATGGTCACGAATATGGCCCGTCTTAATCGTTTGGGCATGGAGCTGCTGCAAATCTCGCATGGTTTTGCATGTTTTGATTTCAGATAGCATCAAAGAAGAAGAAGAGAAGGATGAAGATGGGAAAGAAGATGGAGAGCTGCTGAGGAGTAGGGAAGATGAAAATAAGAGCATGGTTAGCTGCTTGGACACTCACAACGATTTTTCAAATCAGTTTGGGAACGTTTGGATGGGGTTGCGCCAGGATCTGTTGGGGTGTAGAGTGTGACATAACCAAAAAAAATAGATAAAATAACATAATTAGTAGTGTGTATTAAAGTGTTTATTAGAAAAAGTAGATAATGATTGAGAAAATAAAGATGAATGATTAAAAAATAAAAAATATATAGAAATAAACGATTGAAAAATAAAAATAAAAATCGAAATACAAGGCGTGTTTGCTAACATCCCATTTGGTTGAAGGTTGCAATAGGATGTTTATTAAAGGTGTGTAATCATTACACACCCTAACACACGCGTGTGTATTCATCCAAACAATTGCTAATGGGTCTTGACTCAGTTTGGACTAACTCTTAAATTTCAAATGTTGAGAAAAGTGCCATTAGAAGAAGTGTTGTAACAAAAAAATTTTACGTTTTGATTATTTCATCTAAAAAGTATCATTAGGTTCATGCATTCATTTGGTTAAAAATACTAGAAGTGCTTTTGCTCATATAAATTTATTATAAAATACATACAAGTCATTTTTACTTTAGTTTATTTTATAGTAAAAATATATGTTCTATATTTTTATTGTAAAGTATATTTATATATTTTATTGATAAAAATGTATAATATACAATTTTCATATTTATAAAATTTTTAGACATTTTATATATTATATATACTAATTAAATTATATACACACTTACACACTAAAATATATAATATATACATATGTTTTTATTTATTTGCATAAAATATATAAAATATTATAAATCCAAGATTTATATATTGTATCTTTAGATAATATATAATATCATATATATAATATGATATTATATATCAAATTTTATTGTGTTATATATTGTTAGAGAACTCTAACACATATTAGTTATCAAGCTGGCAACTCGCCACGTCAAACTACCACCTTTTCAGGATCTCTCTGAATCCCGCGAAATCCGAAGTTAGGATACGCATCTCTAGGGATTCCTCTCCTAAATAAACATCTTAGTTCAACCTGCGTACAGATCCGCAAGACTCTCGGCTACGCACTCCGCTCATTTATAAATACAAACTAGGTATGCATCCCTGGGACAGATCACTCGTTCTTATTCCATTCTCCTTCCAAAAGTCCCGTATAGTAACTTGAGCGTCGGAGTGTTCACGTCGGGAACACCCCAGGCATCCTCTGATCAGTGTTCTAATCTCGCAGGAATCAAGAAGGGACGATCTCAAAAGCTGCATCAGCATTCCGTTTGGAAACTGCCCAAACATTGGCGCCGTCTGTGGGAAGCGTTTCAAAAAGTTCGAAAAGATGTCAGATGACATTATAAACACAAACAATGCTCCCTCTCTCCCTGCAGTCATCGACAACACACAATCCATGCCAAACCAGAACAACACAGCGCCACAGCCTAAAAACCTGTCGACTCAACCCAGCCCGACAAACCAACAGGCGATGCAACACATGATGCGTGAGATGATGCAGCAATTTATATGGCAACAAGGGAACAATCTATACAGACCCCCTGCCGCGGAAGATCTTCTACCACCGCCTCATCCCCAACATCAGAAAGGCCTGACAGACGAACCCAAAGACCCTTACGAAGCCGGTGTCTACGTCGCCAACCCTGCATTAGGAGCATTGCTACCTGATGTGCGGACACCACATCCGGTAAACGTAGAAAACACACCAGCCCCGGGCATCCCGCCCAACAACTCGGTAAATACAGTCCATACCGTCTTGGAGCCGATTCAGAGGCAAGTCGACTATGGCTATGAAAGAGAAGCATCCTCACACCTCGGGATAAGAAACTCCCAGAAGATAATGCCACTAAACTGGAAAGACGGAACGCCCAAGGATGGCCAGAGAAGCAAGCATTGGCAAAACGTTCCCCTTTCTGCCCAGGAATCCTGGAGGAGCCCATTCCCAAAGGATTCAGAATGCCGACCCTAGAAGGTTTCGACGGCACCACGGACTCCGACGATCACCTCGGCAGATATGATGGTCAGATGACCCTCGTAGGGGTCTCCGACGCCATTAAATGCTGCGCATTTCCGCCCACACTCAAAGGAGCAGCCCTGTCTAGGTATCAAACTTTGACACTAGAATCCATGAAATCCTTCAGTGATCTAGAAGAGTGCTTCCGGAAATGCTTTATAGCTCAACTGAGGCAGAAAAGAACAGTGAAATCATTGCTGATGGTAAAGCAAAGGGAGAATGAGACTCTCCGTGAATATGTGAGTAGATTTAATCGGTATACATTAGATGTGGAAATGCTAGACCATAACATCACGGCAGCAGCACTCCAAAGTGGAATTGGAGACCCGAAGGTCAGATACTAGCTACATCTATGGCCCCGGAGAGGCTACTCGGAGCTCTTGGAAATGCTGAATCGACACATAGAAGCAGATGAAAGCACTAAAGAAGATGATGTTAAAAGACAATGGAGCCAGTCGCAATCCTTGCCTTCATGGTGAGAAGGAAGCCACTTTCGACGTTACCACGGATCTGGGCAAACATCTTCTGCTCACGGATCTTGGAAAAGTAAACCAACAGCAATAAACAAAGATACTCCCAGGCATACTCTTAACTGCTCCGCTAACCACGTCCTCCACGAAATCTAGAGACAGGGATACCAGGTCTCCTTTCCACCAAAGATCAAAAGAAGAAACCATCTAGATCGAAGCAAATACTGCCTATTCCACAAAGACATTGGCCACGACATAGATGAATGTCGCATCTTAAAAGAAGAAATAGAGAAGCTCATCAAAAGAGGGAAGTTACTACAATACGTGGCCAATGATCCCAAAAAATCGGAGGATAAACATCAAAAGGGTAGGGGGCGAGAAGAGAGAAAAAGACCTTGCAACAAAGGATAATCAACCCACGACAGGAACCATCAATGTGATATCAGGTGGCCCAATAAACCATCCCCTTACTCTAGTAAACACAGTGGAAAGTAGCCCCAAAAGAAAGAGAGAAGAAGAAGAAGACTTTCCGATTATTTTCTCACACAAAGATAATCCGAGGAGAAGACCCCTAGAATAACATGGTGGTTATATCAGCCGTCATCCAGAACTACCAAGTAAAAAGAATCATGGTTGATAGCGGGTCCTTGGCAAATATCCTCTTCCACCATTACTATGAAAGAATGAAGATCTCAAAGAAAGAGCTACAACCTTATGTAGGGCGATTAATTGGCTTCACAGGATAAGGTGTCTTTCCAAAAGAATCATCGACCTCCCATTTACGATTGAAGATGACCCAGAAAAGGTAACAACCTACCTGGATTTCCTAATAGTCGTCATCCCATCACTGTACAACTCCATTTTTGGGACGCCTAGGCCTCAATAAGATGAAAGTTATCGTATCCACTTACCACCTTGCAGTTAAATTTTCAGTCAAAAAATGGGTTGACATAGCCAAAGGCAACAGAAAGATCGCCCAAGAATGTTACAAAATCTCAATGAAGGAAGGAATGTCAAAAAGCATGCAAATAGACACCATGGATAACAGGGACGAACAACAAATCACCTGTAACGAGCCGATAGAACCTCTGGTCACGATCCCATTGACAAACGGATCCGAAGAAAAGATTATCTGAATCGGCTTCGCCCTAAAATCACCAATAAGAGAGGAACTGGTCGACCTGCTAAGGGAGAATGTGGATGTCTTCGCATGGGAACCCTTAGATATGCTTGGAATAGACCCATCAATCACCTCCCACAAACTAGTGGTCAACGACAACCATAAACCAATGAGGCAAAAGAAGCGACTTTTTCCCCCAGAAAAGAAAGAAGCCATTGCGATAGAAGTAAACAAACTCCTTGAATCAGGGTTCATCGGACCCATACATTATCCAGAATGGCTTGCCAATGTGGTAATGGTAAGAAAGGCAAACGGAAAATGGCGCATGTGCATGGATTTTATGATGTTAAACAAAGCCTGTCCAAAGGATAGTTACCCTCTTCCCAACATTGACCAGCTAGTAGATTCCACATCAAGTCATGAGCTACTTTCCTTTATGGACGCTTTCTCCGGATATCATCAAATTTGGATGCAAGAGCCGGACTAGGAAAAAACAGCCTTCATCATAGATGTAGGAACATTCTGTTACAAGGTAATGCCATTCGGTTTGAAGAATGCAGGGGCAACCTATC
>JAYJMB010002193.1:0-15591 GCA_036873735.1 Pouteria campechiana
ATCGACCCTTGCATAAGCACACTAGACTATACATCGACCGTGCACTTGCGAGGTATTAAATTTGAGCCATCAGTTATTTCCCATTGATGTTGCTTTATGTATATAAGTCTACCTTTCAATTAAGATACCTCATGCTCTAGACCACCAATCCTTACTCTAGCTTGATCCTCTGGTGTTGCGAATAATCCATTCCCAAGAACCGTTGTTTGAAGAGCTGGGCATCTTTAGAGTAGAACGGTTTTCCAGCATTGAGGAAGATGGTGTGAGATGCTTGAATGCCATTTGGGCTATTCAAGAAAATATCTAAAGGGATGGATATTAATTCAAATCATTTTCACCAAACAATAATAAATACCCTATGTTATTAAATTCGTAGCACCCAGCCAATGCTCTATTTAACTTGATGCATCGTAAAAGATGATGGAATATTCACATTGTTCTAGGCATTTAAATATAACTGCAATTAAAACATAGGCATTGAGAATATTATATTAAATATAATTATATCATAGGTAGTATACAATTATGGAACATAGTTATTAAAAAATGATCATATGATTGTAGTAAACCTTTTTCAAGAAAACCGTTATGCATGAACATCACTAAAGAATTAAGGAGGAAACTACATATATACAGAATCCGTGTATATTCCAACAAAATAACTTTTAATATATTAATATATCAATTTATACACGACATCTAGTACATCTCAAAATTAAAATAAATAGGGTCAATGATGCATGTCAAACCGGGAATCTATGATCTGGTAGCGAAGAGGAGCCCCAAGAGTAGGCAAACTACCAAGATCACAATAGAGGAAACTAGTATCAAACCATGGGTATGTTGTCTCAAACTCTTGAAGGAGTCATCTAATTTCATAGTGATTAGAGCTAAAATGGTTGTTGGGTGGAGAATGTTGGGTACTATCCAGAGTTCTTATAGCATTTTGATCTAGGCATGAAACCATTAACGTTCATGATTTACTTTGGAAAATCGCTCTGCCCATGAAAGAATCATGTCTTGCTCAATGAGTTGTAATTCTCATGGCGAAGTCTGCAGCATTTGGATCTATTTGTGTAGTTCTTCAATTCTACTTAGGGCCCTCTCCTCTGGAATCATATTCCATGACCCCCACCAAACATTTGCCTTCCCCTTGTCCATTAGTAGCAGTGGTTGGAATGAAAGAAGGCATGGGAAGTTGTGGAGTTGGAGAAGAAAGTCTGAGATAATAGGGGTCTAACTTGTACCAGAATATATGCATAAATTAATTATAGTTGCAAAATGCACTCTTCTCCACCTTAGAAAGGATGCATGTATCTCTTCAAAATTCAAGAATCTCAAGCCTTCCAATAGGCCTCCGAAAAGTCGCATTAAATGAGCCTCCTAACTAGCATTGCATATGAAAAAATTCATTAATGGATGATGTCAAAAAATTGTTACTCTTAAGTTTGGAAATAAGGTATTGAGTCCAAAGTTCAATTTTAGAGTGACAAAGGCACCTAAAAGGAAAGACTTCATGCCATTCTGGACATAGCATCTTGTTTCTGAACATTGCAAAACCAAACTTAGACACTGATGAACCAAGTTTGGACATTGCGTAACCAAGTTCAGACATAATAGAGCCAAGACTCAAACATTACTAAGGAGAGGAGTTAAGATGCCAAAATTCCAAGTTCAAAAATCCCAAGCACCAAGTTCGGACATTACCATTGCTAGAGTCGGTCAATCCGAAATTTAACTTTGGACATTGCCAATCATCTCTAGATATAGCTAAAGATAACTTGTGAAAGCAAAGTAATTTCATGCTAGTTCGAAGTCCAAAATCATAACTTAAGACATAGCAAAGCATTTTTGGATAGGATGATTCATTTTCAAACATAGCCGAATGAAGTCTATTGCAAGATGAATGATTCACAATTTGAAATTTAACTCTGGACACAGATACTCAATTTGGACATTGTCAAATAGAGACAGTTGCAAGCTAGTGTAATCAAGTACAAGTTGGTGTAATACATACAGTCTCAAGTTTGGTTCAACAATCCCTCCAAAATAATCCTTATATAGCAATTGGAAAGACAAGAGAGGACAAGTTGAACAAAGAGATGCAATGGCTTTCCAAAGACCCTAAATCACAACAAGAAACAAAGGCCTTCCCTGATTTAATCAGAGCAGATGCTTATACATAGCTATCTAAAATCAAATATCAAGACAAATATTATAGAAATGTGTCTAGAGTTGCAAGTTGAAGATAAATTTCTATAAAGAAACCATTATAGAGAAGTGTCTAATTGTCTACATAAGTCACATTATGGAAATTATAAGCACTATAAAATATAAAATGTGTAGTCTTCTCTTATATGCCTTGACCTTTGTATCCAACACCTTGTAATTGGCCTCATATCACAACAACTCATCTCTCGTATGCTGCATTTCTTGAACTTTTGATTTTAAGTGTTGGTTCTCTTCATGCATAGCATACAACTGACTATTCAACCTCCTGATCTTATGTAGTTGATCTCTTCTAAACTGATATTCTCTATTAGTGAGAGGAGGATCCACCCATCAAGAAAAGAAACATTTGCTGGGATCATCCTATAATGAGACAATTAAATATTTATCAATTACATCAGCATTTTTATATAAGACACTAAAGAGAAGTATAAAGACACTTATGAAATAACCAAAACAATTGAGAAATCACCTCCCTTTATTGTTATCATATAAGAAGTCAAGATACATGTTTCAAACCCACATTTATGAAAAACTCCAATATGGCAAGCTCATACCCTTGGATGAAGAAGTCATATAAAGTATTCTACAAAAGCCAATATGGATTTTGTTAGTATGTCATTAACATAAAAGCCCGAACAAATGAACCCTCCTTTAATATGTGAAAAATGTAAGCTTAAAGTACCCTTTCTAATTAAGATTATAATAGTATGATCAGCCACAAAATTGAAGCTTCTAATTGATGGATACTTTCTCCTATCATGCCCAATAACAATTTTGTTGCAACCACGACAAAACCTACCAGCTCCACCTCTCCCAGCCACCTCTATTGTTGACTTAAATCTCTTACTAGTTCGACCTTTTGTTTTCATGATATGTGGATCTAGTATTGCATTTGGTTAAAAGTTATGGATATATACTCCATCAATTGGGGCATTAGCTGATGGGGTTGCCATACTTTCATTTGATATTAGCATTAAATTAGTCTGATGTACAACCCCCAAGCTTTCATTATTAAAATTGGCCCCACTCCCAATAGCATCATCAAGTGCATCCAAGACATGTTCTCTTTTATATTCTTCTATTTATTTTTGAATCTTTTTCAAGCCTTCGAAAACAATTTCATAAAGAGCTAAATCTCAGGTCCTATGACAAACAATTTTACCACATTCTTGCATCAAGTTATGATGCCATATAATCTTTGAATTGTCAACACATGATGTTGTGGCACATTGGTGGTGTATGATCTTTTCCTTAGGTCTTTGGGTCTATCTTCTCAATATAAGGTTTTTAGATATACTAAAGATCCCTCGTGTTGAGTCATACATGTATTGTGATGATGATCCACACATGTATAACAGATGATTTTGATGACAACAAAACTTATAATTGATTTGCATTATGATTATGATATTATTAATATTGGAAAACAAGAATTAGAACTATACATGTGTCTAATATATACAATTCATGTTGATCCATGTGCATAAATTATTTACTTTATAATGATATTGATCACATGATTATAAGAATTGGAACAATACCTAAAAGTTGTATATGAATTACTCATATATACCTTTAGAACACTTTTGAAGTATTTCAGAAACTTTTTTTGCATCTTTAGGGGTACTAAAGTAATTTCTTAGAAATTATAAGGCTTGTACTTAAAGTAGTTTTAGAAACTCTGAAACAACACTTTAATTCTTCAGGATCAAAAAACTCTAAAACTAGCATCCAATATAGCTTTTAAACCTCTGAAATTACAACATCCAATTATCTCCTTCGAAGCCAAGTTATAAACTTTGAAGCCATATCATAAACTTTGAAGTCATTTTAGAAACTTTGAAGAATTACTTCAGAGGCTCTAAAGTGTATACTTGATATATTTCAGAAAGCTTGAAACCAATCTTTCAATTTGTTTATTCAACTATATATTACTTCAGAAGAAAGCATATATATTTTAATGTATATTACAATTTCTAATAGCAAGCATACACACATACTTTGTTATGATTTCAAATGTTTTGCTATAAGTCAAAATACATCTTTCAAATGCTTTGCTAGAATGACTTCAAGGTACATTCTTATTTGGTTATCTTTCAAAAATCTCTTGCACATCTATGTTTACCTGATAAACAATCATATGATCCATTATGCAATCATCTTCTAATCATATGTTGGATCTTTTATGAATATATATATATGTATATATATATGTTCTACATGGAAGTATTAACTGATGAAAGAAAGAAATCATAATCGGATGAATTTTGTGTAGAATATATAGATTAAAACAAACATCCATGCTTCACAATGTATGTATATCATGAATGGATAATTATAGAATGATTGATAAACTTTAAGTAAACATGTGCATAATTAATTATGTCTTCATAAATAGAAAAACATGATAGCATCAATAGAAAATATAAGAATAACAAACATGCCTAAATGTACCTTTCTTCGTCAAAGCACTAATACATTATGGCTATCCATGATCTACAATTTATGGAAACTCATTTGTGGATATTCATAATTGAACAATTTACTTTGACATTAAATAGTATATATATAAGATTTAATAAAAACATGTGTATGAAAAAATAAAAGAAAATATACTTAATAAACACATTCATTACAAAGTATGAATCAAATATACTATTCATACCTCATATATACTACTTGTAATAAATGCATTTTTATTTAAAATAAAAGAAGCCAAAGTTTCAAAAAAAAGAAAAATACAAAAACATAAGTGAAGGATGCCAAACACTTGAAGCAACTGCCTGGAAAACTACCTGGCAATAGACAATCAAATGAATCAAGAAATGAAGCACCAGAAGATGAACTGCTTGGCAAATTCTCCAATCACCTATGCCTACTGCCTAGAAGCACAGCCGGTATGGTAGCCGCCTACCATACTACCTGCCAGAAAGTAGAAAGATTCACTTGGAAGAAAAGCTAGAAAATTATCCATAGCCACTTGGCTCAGTTGCCTGTCATATCGCCTAGTGCACAGCCACTTGGATTAGGTACCTCTCATACTGCCTAACGATGCCCAATAGTCAAAAATTTGAACGTTGCAAGTGACAAAACTTCTAAGCTCCTCATCCAATGATCAAGTTTTCAAGATCTATTTAAGGAGCACTCAAAAAAAAAAAGAAGATAGAGAGTAGAAAAGAGAAAATACAAACAAGAAAAAGAGAGAAATCATCTTGCAAATCCTAAGGCCAAGATCTACCACTTCTATATTCCAAAAGAGCTTTCATTCTTCATTCTCCTTTAAGGCTAATCTCTCCACAACATAAAGGAAGAGTTTCTGCACCAAGAATAATTGCATCTAAAGATCTTCCTCAGCGCTCAACAATAAACACATCAAAAAGTATAATTTCTTTATTTCATTTATAGAAGTTGCTGGTTAGCTTAAAACCAGGGTTAAAGTTATTGGTAAGCTTATGAAAACCAACGTGGTTAAAGTTATTGGTGAGCTTGAGAAAACCAACATAGTGAATTTTTAGTGAGCTCTGTAAAACCAGTGTATGAGTTCTTGGTTAGCTCAGGAAAACTAAGTGTGATTCCACAAAAGATTAGTGGAACCTAAGTGCAGCAAGTAAGGCTGACCCAGAGAGTCAATTAGGTGCTAAGAGAGGGCCTAAACCATTATAAGTTGCCTATGTTATCTATGGTTGATCTTTCCTTTGTTTTCTTACTTGCTTCATCCATTTGCTTCACTTTGATTATCACTCTAAAATAAATGAAAGAAAGGGATTTAATCAAATAGGGGTCAAAAGAAGTAAATTTTATAAAACCCAATTCACCCCCACCTCTTAGGTGCTAGCTTATCCTACCGAGACCAACACCTTGTACACAAAAAACTGCAAGAATATGTATACACACTATCTCTGAAAACTCCCACTTTTTGCATGAACATGTGGCCATCCTGCTTTCATTATCCCATTAACTTTTCTAAGCCTTTTAGGATCAACACTTGAATATCTATGGATAACATATTGATCTATATAGCCATTTGACACATTAATCTATGCAAGATAATACTGACATTGCTCAACCTCTTTCTGGAATTTCAAAAAAATCTCCTTTATATACACTTTTTTCATGTCACACTCATTAGTGTGTTGTCTTTTTATAACTGGCATGTTATATGTTACTTTAAAATTAGCATCTATTTTTGCCCAACACCTCCCTTTAATAGCCTTTTCATATGCCCATGCAAATTCCAACAATTTTGTGCTACAAATCACATATTTATCAAATAATGAATTCATGCACTCAAATCTCCTTGTAGTTGTTATGCCAGATAAAAAATGACGTCTAACATAAGCAAGCAACCATGTATTTTTTATATTAAATAATTGTTGCAGCTATGAGTGATCATGCAAGCCATAAGTACCAATCATATTAGCCCATACCTTTTCAAGTTCATTTGATGTCTCACTTTTGTATATGCAAATAGACTAAATTTTCTAAAAAGTTGGATTATTATGAATCACAATACCCATATTTTCATGAAATGTTTTATTCAAGTGCCATAAGCAAATAATAGGGTAGGTTTGAGGGAATACATCTCTTATAGCCACTAAGATAGTAGCATCTTGGTCTGTCATTATTATTTTAAGAGATACACCTCCCATCATATCAAGTCATGCTTTGAATAACCATTTAATATCAGGTGTGGTCTCTCTAAGAAGCAGTTTCGCCCCAAGTAATATTAATTCCTTGTGATAGTTAATGCCAACAAATGGTCCAAATGGCATATCATATTCTTTTGTCTGATATGTCATGTCAAAACACAACATCGCAAAATGCCCCATAATCAATTTTAGTTACATCATCAACCCAAAAAAAAATATGACATCAGATGTCCTTCCCCATCCACTTGTAAGTCAAAACTAAAATTAGGATCGACTTTTGATTAATTCTGAAAGTACTGTAACAAAGCGTTTGCTCCCCCTGGCCCACTAAACTTGGATTAATGTCCCCTTTGGTAAGCATTTCTAAGGTTTACCTATGAAAACCCCAAATTCTACAACTCACCTACCTTACTAGCCATAAAGTTTAATGCTTTTGCTACACCAACCCTAACTTTATTCAATCCTTATGCAATATCCACTTAACAGTCCAATGCATTTCTATGTAATCGTAAATAATGGGATTTAATAAGTGATTCTAGACCATAGCTATGTTCAAGTACAAATCTTATAACAACCCACTTATCATAATGCCCATATTTATAAAACTCAAGCAATGCTATGCAATTACATCTAGTGAGACATCTCTTTTTATATTTTTGCTTTTTATTTTCTATGGTATAACATTTGAAGGTTCATGTAGACCATTTGAGCCTCCTAGCCGGCAATCTACTTTAATGGGTTTGGCCTTCCTTAATCCCTCTTTACGGCATTTAAAAACCTTTGCACATATGTCTCTATTAACCAACTTTCTTGCATAACTCTTTCTAATAGTAAACCCATATAGTTTTGCATAACCATTATAGAACTAATAAGCATATTTCTCACGATAAAATTTTTGGCCAATCTTTGGGGTTAGCTCAATAGGAGCTCTGGGCAAAAAGTCATATATACCTATCGATGAAATTTATATAGCACTGCCCACTGCATCCATATTATTAACTCCTGTACTGCTTATTTCGACAGCCCGTCCATTTGGATCAGGAGAACGTACCCCATTCCTATCATTTACTTTCACAATATCTACATATAAATCCATGAACCTAAAACAACCTGCGTGAAAATAAATAATAACATCATCCTTGAGTTAATATGTTAATCACTACAAAACATGATATACAGTGTAAAAATTCAAATGAACAACCATTTAGTTTGTAAAGTTGGATTTATTTTACTAATCACATATCCATTTACAATTGAAAACTATAATAATAAAATCCATATATAGAAATTAAATAAAAGAAGAATACAGAAACTAAAAATCGGAACCTAAGATTTTCCATTTCAAATTAGGCATAAAGTTCCACAAAACCCCTTTTTTCTCAAAGAAGTTGACACCTAACAACTTAACAACCCTTTGTGATTCCGTATGTCCATGAATGGTAATATCCCATGACAAAATATCCTTCGCAATATTTTTGTCAAACGCCTACATGGCACTCCCTATATTCTGCACCTTATGCACTCATTCATAGAGGTGGCAAAACAAAACATCTCCAGTAGCCAGTTCATCAAATAGCTACTAGGCTACCCTCATATTTCCAATTGAGAGAAACCTGAAAAGCTATCTCACTTGTAGTAATAACCAAAAGCACATACTGTTGTCATGAAACTAATACAACTTTAGAAAAATATTGATAGGGGCAATAATGAATAAGTGGAATGAATATGACTTACTTCAAAAACTTCTCCATGTTCATAAGTCTTGCCAGAGTAGCAGGTTTGGCAACTCTTTGGCAGTTGTGGATGGGACTTAGAGGAATTGGCCCATTTTCAAGGTCCGCTTCAAGTCTAGGGACTTGTGGGTAGCCGACTTATGGAAGCCAACCTGAAAAAGTAGGACAAGAAGATGTGGAAAGGTTGCAGATCGACAAAGAGGGAGATGGGTTTTCATAGTCCATCTGGTTGGGGAAGATGGGAAGTAGGTGTGACTGAGGGAGATGGGAAGTAATTGCTATCTAGCCATACATGCGTGTTTTTTTTCCTGAGAGTCAAAGTCAAAAGCCTCACTCTCCCTCCCTCCCTCACTCGCAGCACCCCACGAATGACCCAGATGATGTCCACCCCATCAAATGGCTATTATGTCAGCTACACTGAAATTTTAGTGTAGCTAGCTACACTAGATTATTTCCCACACATATATATGCCACACGATCCTGAGACAGTCATCCCAGCCCTCTACACAACCGCACCTCGCATGACTTGGGTACTCGCAACTCACATCTCACACGATGTCTACTCACGCCCTTGCCCATCCAAGAGAGATTATGCCCTTCCTACCCCCTACCCCTTCTACGTCTCCTTAGCAAAAGCAGTTATCGTCCCTCCCAAGTCTCTACTCGTCTCTCTCTTGTGACATCAGATGCTGCTCCCGAGTCTCTCTCTCTCTCTCTCTCACAAACCCAAACAACCCTCTCTCTCTCTGACTCTCCTCCCCCAACATCCTAGCAATAGCACATGAACAATAGCTTAGCAACATGATGTTCAGGCCGAAAGGGCGCAGTTTGTTGGAGTTTCCAAAAGGATGGTTAGGAGTTGGATTCGAGCAATACATGTATTTGTGGTTAGCCAACTAGTGCCAAATGTGCTATAGAGCATGGAGGGATACAGATGGTATAGATTGTCATGACCCAAATAAGCACAATTCCAAATGCTTTTTCAGATAAAAGGATTAGTCGATCGGGATGAATGAGAAATTTCATGCTCAATGGACTGTAACTGTCATCCAAACTAAAATTAGTACAAGATCCATTAAGGAGATAAAAATTTCCATTATAATTTAATACATACTCATTATTAGAAATATTTTCATGAAGTAGACAAAAATAAGTGATCAGATTTTAAAAAATAAATCATTAAAATAAGATTCCATTGATGAAAAAATATACATTGTTGAATCACATACATCAATGATTACAAAACAAAATATTATTATGTATACAATAAAGAAAATTTAATTCTTGAAGAGAGATTGTGTAGCAAGTTATTTTTTGGGATTAGATTCTTTGTCTGAATTGAGAAACTTTATTCGAGTTTTATAAGCAGGATCCAATAACTTTGGAAAAGGAGGATCTTTTCCTTAAAGAATTTCTTGTCTGTTAGCAGTTGTCCTCCTTCTGTGAAGATCATAGGTCATAAGAATGCAACTAGTAGACTTGGAACTATGTGAGGAGTCTGAGGATTTGGAGATGGAAGCTTAATGAGTGGATTTGGCTGTTGGGGCTCTAGTTTTTCTTAGTTCGGTTGGAGGAGAAGGAAGAAGAGGTAAGGAGGATGGGTCTTTGGAAATTGTTGTGGGAATATCTTGAGAAGATGGGTAATGATAATCTGAAACAGGATCAATTCAAATCATGGCTTAGATTTTAGGGTCTAGTAGCTCAAGGAAGTAGATGGGTTCCTTATTGAGAATTGATCTTCTATTGGCATTCACCCAAGCCCAATATTCTTCATGGTGCATAGTGATGGGTTCAGTACTGGGAGGCATTGGAATAGGTCAGTTGTAGTGGATGGTTTGTCTTTGAGATGATGAGGTTAGGACTTAGAGATAGCAAATTTGACTCAAGTAGAGGGAGGTTTGGATGAAGAAGGGGAGAGATTGAACTTGGGAGGAGAAGGACGAGTAGAGGAAGGAAGTGTAGGAGAAGAATCTATAAGGGAAGGGAGTGCAAGGGTGTTATTGGGGAGTTGGAGGATTAAGGAAGAAAGGTGGAGACTTTGGGTTTTATTTTCCAAGTTCTTTAGGAGTGACAATAATTCTTAGTTTCTCTCAGTATAGAGGATTTAAGAGTTCTAGGAAAGAAGGAGGTAGACCAAGTATGTATGTGTCATTATGCATTTTCTTGTGCTCTATATATGCATCCTTTCGTAGGTGAATGAAATTAGGATCAGATGTATCAATCATAATATGAAATGTGATCCTTTCTTCTATGGGCTCTTCAAATTGAATGGAGGAATTTGGTTAAGGTGGAGGAACTAGATAGGAGCTAGAAGGTGAAACATAGTTGTCTAGAATCTCATCTATAATTTTGTCTAGAATGTCATCTATAATTTTGTCTCCATCTGGAAGAGGCTTGGGTTTGAGGTGTTTTGTTGGACCCTTCATTATTGTAATGTTTTCAAGGAACTCTTGGTTTTTAAAGTTAGGAAAGGGAAGGTCTTGAAGACCGATGGATCTAATTTTAGTTTAGATAGTGAAGGCAACCATTTGATTTATTGGTAGTCTATGCTCAATTTCTTCGAGGGGTCATTTTTAATTGTGGATTTTTAGGAGTTGAGAATGTGGGGTTTGGATGTTTGGGAGGCTGAAATTGATAGGTTTTAGACATTGTTATTATGGTATGTAAGATGTCTAACTTACGTCCTTAGTCAAAAGTGTACTCCTTTGAAAACTATGGGAACTATGAGTACTAGAATAAAATGCCTACGAGGTTGAGAATCTTGTGGGTTTGGCTGAGGAGGAACTATGAGTTGAGGTTTTGGGGATGAAGGAGGCAAAGGCTGAGTAGTAGGGAAAGGAGCTGGTTCTGATTGAGGAGGAGATGACTGTGGGATTTGAACAAGAATGAGGGATATAGATTGTGTGGTAGGTTGAGGTGTAGGAATTATTTGAGGAGAGGATACAAGCAAAGGAGGCGAAGTGGGTGGTTGGGTTGTATTTGTTTGGGCTCTAAGAGACTCTACCAAGGAAATCAATATATCTAACTTCTGATCCACTGATTGCAACTTATGGGTTAGGTTTAAGATGGAGGTTTCTATGCTAGTGAGCTTGCCCTCAAGGCTTTATGGAGAAGATTGGGTGGGTGAAGAAAAATGGATTGGTCTGAGTGGTGAAAAAGTGGTTATAGAACTGTGAGGTGGATAGTGGAGTGTTGCTACTACTTCTATTTGAATTTCTTTTCTCAAATATCTTTCTTCTCTTAACTGTTCAACTATTCTTGCTACTACTTCTCTCATTGTAGAAGGGATTTCTTCTTCTTCTTTCCTTGGTTCTGTTATTATTTTCTCCATCCTTATAGTGAAAATTGTCTCTAGATTTTCCCATACTATTTCTTCTCTTATTTGTTCAATTAGTAAGGAAGAACCAGGATCTTCTATTATTTTAGCTTCTCTCTCTCTCTCTTTGATAATAGGGATAGTTATTTCTTTATTTCCCATGATTGATTCTTCTCTTCTTTTTGCTAATCCTTCATTAGTTTTTGCTCTTTTGGATGGTCTTTACCTTTTGGCTCCAAGTTTATTTAGGGTCACTTTACTTAGTACATCTGATTTCTTGACTTCTTCTCCATCTTCATTTGACAAATTGATTCCTCCTCTCCTTAGGAATTTGGTGAGGATCATTATGTAAGGAAGAGAGAATCTTTTATTTGTCCTAACTTGAAATAAGCGCTCTAAAATTGTCTTTACCAAGTCTACCTTTCTTCCATATTTCAATGCCAAGAAGATTTTGGCATCTCTCTCAGAAATTTGTCTCTGCCACCAACTTTTGGATAAATATTGTTGATAATCAAGATGTGTGCCATCCTCAAATCTTTATCCAAATAATTGGCATTCAAGCTTTGCACATCATAGTGTATTTGTGTCCCAGCTAGGTTTGAGAATATCTTTGTCCTAGTTGTAGGTAGTTCCACTTCTTGTCTTTCAATTGCAGGGAGATTAAAGCATTCCCTTATGCTTTCTCAAAATAAGTCTATTTCTTTATCTCCAATCCAAGACTTCTTTAGCTTTGAATCATAGTTGTGGAATAATATTTTTACCATTGTTTCATAACATTTTTCTCTACAACTTATAAAGTTTGTCCATCCTTAGTGGAGCATCCATCCACTTACTTCTAAATTCATATTGGTTTCTCCTAGTGTTTCAAAATAAAAAACTCTTCATTTGACTATATTTTAGTTATCATACACATTCATAAAATTTTGGTAAGCAAATTCATTGTTTTGAAAAAGTAGCTCTAGCATTAGTTGTTATTTCTTCTCTGGATGATGATGCTTCTTCTTCTTCCTCTTCTCTCTCTCTCTCTCTCTCTCTCTCTCTCTCTCTTCTTCTTCTTCTTTTGATTTTAGTGGATGCAGTCATCTTGTAGTAGAAAGGAATCTAGGGCAAAGATTTTTTGGATTGGGATGGTGAGGAGGAGATGGAATTTGGAGATTTTGTAATTAGGGAATTGGAGAGTATTGGAAGAGCACAAATAGAGATTCGAGCAACAAGGAGAGGTTTGAATAAAGCAATAACTTGAATCATCTCTTCTGAAGATGAGGACTCAAATAAGAGAGGAGTGAAGGCATCGATGTTTGGAGTGAAGTCTTAAATGGTTTGAGTTATTTGCTTTTAGGGTTTTATGACATTTCACACAAATAGAGGTGAGACTCGAGTAGGGAAAATAGATTTGCCAGTCCAAGTTTGAGCCTGGGGTAGGCAAGACAGATTCACTAGTTCGAGTCTAGGTCCAAAGTTAGTGAGATAGATTCACCAATAAGTGTCTAAGTCTATACTTAGTAAGATAGATTTGCCAGTCTGAGTTTGAGTCCATAGTTAGTGAGGTAGATTCACCAGTATGAATCTGAATCTGGGGTTAGTGAGATAGATTGCCAATTCAAGTCTGAGTTTGGGGTAGTTGAGACAGATTCGCTAGTCCAAGTCAGAGTCCAAAGTTAGTGAGACAGATTCCCCAATCCAAGTCTGAGTCTGGGGTTAGCAAGATAGATTCTCTAGTCCAAGTCTAAATCCATAGTTAGTGAGACAGATTCATGGGTCCAGGTCTAAGTTTGGGGTTAGTGAGATAGATTTCCAGTCTTACTCTGAGTTAGGGGTGGGTGAGACAAATTTGCTAGTTTGAATCTAAGTCCAAAGTTAGTGAAACGGATTCGCCAGTTCGAGCCTGAGCCTGGGGCTAGTGACACAGATTCACCAATCTGAGTCTGAGTTTGGGGTTAGTGAAATAGATTCGTCAGTCTGAGTCTGAGTTCAGAGTTAGTGAGATAGATTCATCTGTCTAAGTCTGAGTTCGGGGTTAGTGAGATAGATTCACCAGTCCGAGCAATAACTCCTGTCTGACTCTACTACTAGTTTAAATAGTTGAGTGCGGTAGAAGTTGCCTTGCATCTGTTTTTGCTCTAATTTCACATGCCATGGTAGTTGCAATTGGGTTCTCTATGTAGTTTGAATAAAGAACGCATGCTAACTGGGGTCTTCGCCCAGCCATCAGAAATGCATTCGGTTACATAATTGCTTTATAATGATTGTGAACATATAATTATGATGATTGGAATTATGCCTAAACTTACATTTAAATTGTTCATGTATGCTATATTCTTAATTATTAAAACACTTTTGATGTAATGTCAATGACTCTGAAAGAATTTTAGAGTCATTTCCGCATCCTTGGAAGTTCTAAAGTATTCCTGCATAAATTATGAGGCTTGTACTTAATGTAGTTTTAGAAACTCTAAAGCCTATGCTTAACATGTTTTAGAAACTTTGAAATTCATATTTAACATGTTTCAAAGTAGCCCTACAGGGATAATGACAATAGTAGGGTTAATAAGGTTAAAATAAATAAAAAATAATAATTAAAAATATAAATAATGATAGAAAGGTAGAATTATTATGAAAAAAATATAAAATCAAAGTTTAGGAAATGAAATCTTCAATGGAATTAAATTCCACTCTAATCATCAAATCCTAAATTCTTATAAATCAATTCATAAATGTACGAAAATAGTAAAAAAAATAAAGATAATAAAATCACTTTTAATCATAACTACATTAATTCATTCAAGCACTGAATATTTATTTGAATGATCATATAATTAGAAATAAAATTTTATTAGATATTGATAAAATTGATAAAAATAGTATGAAATGTTGAGTCTAATCCTCCTACTTAACTTAATTTTGATGATGAATGTAATTAAGCAATTAAGTTTTGATGATGAGCAAACATATGAGGGTAAGGCTACTAACTATTTACTTTCCAAGTGATTCAACATTAATTTTTTAAAATAAATTAAGGAAAGTAACTGTTAAGCTTAAAACATATATTATTAAGCCTTCACAGAAAGAAGATAATTTAAAATGAATGTTCAAGTAAAAAGGGCTTGTAACACCCCCGTACTACGGATCGCTCGGTGGACGAGTGATGCAATCACTTGCGTGGAGTGAGTGATGAATTGCGGCATTGCGGGATGCTGGATGGTTCCTTGGCGGACCGTGAGACATGGATCGCTTGGCGGACAAGCGATGTAGCTCATTTGCATGATGCGAATGAAGAGAGATCATGAGGCGACGACTCCAAGGCGGGATCATGAGGTTGAACCAAGGCGGGATCGTGACGTTGATCCAAGGCGGGATCGTGAGACGGTTCCAAGTGCGGGATTGTGGATGCAAGTTGCATCGTGGATGCGGATCACATGGAGCATGCGGGATGCATTGGTAGTGCACGTTGCGGATCGAGAGGGATCGAGGCATCGATGCATTAAGGTCCATGCTGGACGGACGTAGCAAGGACGGTGCCAACTGAGCTTAGTACGAGCAGCGGACTAGGAGGACGCTGATCAGATGGGACAACTTGAGTGGACAGCTTTCCCAGGTTTCCAATTGGGCATGTGATGATGTGGCGGTGATGTGGCAGTGACGTGGACCTCTACAGCACGTG
>JAYJMB010002194.1:4765-15590 GCA_036873735.1 Pouteria campechiana
CTTGTTACAATGTTTCTCCCCATTTAATTCTTGAACATAGCGTTCACCCTCCTTTGGTAGGTAGCCTCTGCATTCTTCAACCCAAATAGTATAACTTTATAACAGAAGGTCCTATCGTCAGTTATAAAAGCCATTTTTTCCTAATTTGGTCTGTGCATCTGAATATGTTCCTCTTCACATGGAACTTTGATATTATTGCAGATATAAGCATAGTATCATCATAGGGATCGGTTCTGCAGGGCATGTCTTCTTTTGAAAAGATGATTGGGAAGTCTTTTTCTTCTCTTTTTCATTTGGAGCCTTGCCTTACCAGATTGACCTGCTCCGAGTGCGCTTGTGGGCATGTTGTGGGACCACCTGTAATGATATTGATGGTTCCTACTGTGGGATGGTTGGCTTCGGCTACAACATCCTTGTCACTTCCTTCTTGCATCGTTTCCTTATGGGGACAATCTTCCCTTCTAGCTGTTGATCTCCAGGAGTTACCGGCTACACATTATTGTAATTTTCTCATTTTTATAAGTTTCTCAATTTCTTGTTTTAGGGCAATGCATTCCCTTGTATTGTGGCTGATGTCTTTATGGAATAAGCAGAACTTGTTGGGGTTGAGGTGATCCCTTCTTTTAATTAGGGGCAGATTGCCGACATAGTACCCTTGTCTTTGGATTTCGTGTACACATGAGTTACTGAACAGTTAAGAGTAGAATTAAATATTTCTCTATTTCTTCCAAAAGTTTTGCCTTTAGCGGATTTGCAGCTTAGTCTTTCATAAAATTTGTCATGGTGTTGCAAGGGAGAGCGGCTCCGCTTCCTTCTTGTGCTGATGCTTTCTTCTCTAGTGATTTCTCTTGTGTCTACATGTCGATTTAGGGCTTCTAGAAGTTTCAAGTAATTTTTGGGTGGAAATAGACACAGTTGGTATTTTATGTTCACGTCTGTGATGCCACTTTGAAGTGTCGCCGTTGCTACATTATGGTCTAGCTTTTCTATATCTAGTGAGAGATGATTGAATCTGTTTACGTATTCCCGCAGTGTCTTGTTCTCCTTCTGTTTCATCAACATCAATGATTCCATTGTTCTTTTTTGTCTCCGTTGTCTGATGAAGCATCCCCAGAAGTGCTCTTCCAAATCATTGAAAGAGTTGGTTGACTTTGATTCCAGGGTCTAATATCAGGATAGTATTGTCCCCTTGAGTGTAGGTGGGAAAGCACGATATTTTATGATGTCAAAGACTCTCACCAAGGTCCTTTGTCCATCATACCGGTAAGATGATCCATCGAATTCGTGGTTTCATCATAATCTTCTAAGGATGACATCCTAAATCCCTTACGGATTAGTTCTTCTAATATCTCCTTGGTGAAGAGGGATCACTTTATTGTGTTCCACCTTTCTGTATGTCAATGGGGGACCTGCCTATCATATCCGCTGATGTTGTCTTCAAGGATCCTTCTTATTTTTTTGTAAAATGGTGCCTCCTTTTTTTGAAACTAGATGCTTTGTCTCTGAGCCGGCTCTAGGATGGTGTTGGCGGGTCCAGTCGAGTGGCTAGCTGTCTCCTGCTTCATTTTCACTTTTAGAGTTTGTTTGAATATAGGATTTGCCGATCATGCTTTTGGGGATAGAGCAATTGGGTGTTGTCCGGGGACATGGATGGGGGTTTGCAAACCCATTCCCACGATGTTACTGGATCCATAGATAACTGGATTCGACTGGCCTTGGGTGAACTGGGAGCTTCTCGCAGGGTTTTTCTTGGTGAGAATTCCACCCATGAATTTTTGTTATTGTTGCATGAGTTGTTGCATCATCTATTGTATCATTTATCGATTTGTTTGCCTTAGTTGATCCAACAAATCTCCAGGTGTTGCAGCGTCATCATTTTAGTTTGACATGGATGTTACAATTGGGTGTAAGGGAGCATTCATGTTGCATTGAGTTCCATTCGACATCTTTAGGTTTTGATGAAATGTTCCAACAAATGGTGCTAATGTTTGGGTTATCTTCAAATTGAGTGCTGATGTGACTTCTGAGAGAGTATCACCAAGAGTCCTACAAAACTGGAGAAGGATTAGAGGGTGCCGAGGTGTTCTTGTTATAAATACTTTGATGCTTAAGTTAGTAAACGGGACTCTTTGAGAGTGTATAGGCTAATAGCAAGTTTGTATTCTAGAGGGTGCATACCTGGTCTTTTTATACCTAAAAACTGAGCATGGGTACATAGATGGGATACGTACATAGCCTGCACTTGAGTTGGATGTGGAATCCTATTTAGAAGGAGATTCCCCAGAGATATTGTTGGTCCCGATCTAAGGTAACTCGGGGGGGGGGGGGTGTGAATTGAGCTTTGATGAGTGAATTTTATTCACTTATATATCATATTACTCAGATTGTTAATACTATTTATCCTTGAGAATTTGTGAGTTTTTCATTTGATTTGTGGCCTTTTTGTCAATGCTTTGATTAAAGGAAGAATAGTCTAAACTAAGCATAAAAAGAGATGTAGCTTAAGGATTAAAGAGGAGTGCAAACAAGCAAGAATCAAGTTAGAAAAATCTGGGGCCGCAGTGCCTAGCTCGATCATAGCAAGATGGCATCTAGCAATTTTTGAGGCCATGACACCAGATTAGGGACTGCGGCACCGCCGCCGTCCGGATTTTCTCCAGATTTTTGCTTGCCTTGTTTCTTATTTTTTAAGGCAATGAGAGAGGGTTTTTTAGGGCATCTTTTGCATTAATTTTTAGGGTTTTTGTGAGGGTTTTGAGGGGTGGAGCCTTGGTGATATTGTAGAAAAGGAGAGAGATTTCAAGTAAGCAAGAGGAAGAAGAGATGATGTTCTACATTGTGATGGTCTTGATTAAGGAAGTTATTTTGATTTTCATTATAAACTAAATCCTTCTTTCTAGGGTGAAGATGTAATTCTATTTGATATTCTTTGTTATATGGATTGTTGGTTATTAATGACTATATGATCTTGTTTTATTTATTATGTTGTTTGCAATGATTTAATTTGTTTTATTGCTTGGTCACTAATATTATGAGTTAGATTGATTATCTAAGCATTGTTAAGGTACACATCATATGCTAAACCATCCTATTTTCATTCATTAAGTTCTTGGGCTTAATGGGTTTTTACCTTAATTATGCTATACACCATAAGTAATTGAAATGAGTGAAAATACTTGATTTGAACTTGCATGCCTAATTGTAATAATCATACATTCAAAAGAACAAACCCAAGATAAGTATTTAATCTAATATTCCACTAGCAAAGGGGTATCATTTAGTAGGGAAATCATATCCCTAAACCATCGCATCTTGTTAATCTCCCTATATTATTAATTGATATTGATTTTTATAATTCTATTCAATTTTTGCAATTCCATCCAACATTAAACCATATTCATTTAGTTCTAAATACATTCTTTTTAAGGATAGTGTAGTTTGATAACTAAAACTAATTAAGTCAGTTTGACTATTCTCTGTGAGATCGACCCTTGCATTGGATACTATACTGTTATATACTCGTACACTTGCAAGGAATTATAATTTGAACCATCAAGCTTTCAAAATGTTAGCCAATTATAAAATCAATGTGTTGAAAGCAATAAGAAATCAATCATGCAGTGCAAAGCACACAAGTATTTTTATAGAGGTTTAGCCCATAACATGGTACCTACTCCTCCCTGAGTTAGCCTCACTTGCTGCTCCCAGGTTCCACCAATCACCAGTTGGTTTTACAAACTCACCAATAAACTTTACACATGTTGATTTTCAAAGCTTACCAATAAACTTTTACAATTGTTGATTTTCAAAGCTCACCAACAAACTTGTACCCATTGGTTTTTAAAGCTTATTAACAAACTTATACAAGATCAATAAGCCCTTTGCTTGCTATCCCAATCAATAAAAGATGCATAATAAGAAATTTCTCTTACACAGGCTGAATTTGTATACAATTACATGAAGCAGAAATAAATGTATTGCAATAAATATAGAATATTAGACTCCCTAGGCTCTTGCAGAAAATGTTCTTTGAATATAAATTGACGTTTTTGTGCATTGGAGTTTGGAAGAAAACTATAATGTCTGAGAGTAAATGCTCTTTGTTTACTTCTCAAATTCTTTAACTTTTATAATTTCTTGGAATGACCTTTCTTTACTCCTTTTGACGTTCATTAAATGCAAGTGAATCGATAAGATTTTCTGCCTGTTGAAGATCTCTCATGAGTTCTCATGTCTGAAGTCTATTTGGCCATGTTCGAGTTCAGTTTATATCTGAAATTAAGATCTCGGATTTGCTTGAGTCATTCAGCTTGAAACAAACTGTACTTGGCTATGTCTGAAAATGAACCGTTGTATTCGGAATTGAATAGCCATGTCCAAAATTAATACTTTGGACTTGGACTGGCATTCCGCTTGAAACAGACTCTACTTGGTTATGTCTGAAAACGAACCGTTGTATTCGTAATTGAATAGCCATGTCCGAAGTTAATATTTTGGACTTGGACTGGCATTCCGCTTGCAACAGACTTTATTCGCCTATGTTTGAAAATGATTTGTGTTTGGAAACGAATTGTCATATCCAGAGTTAAGTTTTCGGACTTGGACTGGTGCGAGATGTACTTGATTGCACTGCTTGATCCTATCTATGTCCAGAAGTGAGTTGGCTATGTCCGAAGTTAATATTTCAGACATGCCTCTTCAACAATAGTGATGTTTGAGATTTAGCACTTACGATTTTCGGACTTAGATTTCTAGATACACTTGGTTTCTTTTTTTAGTTTTCAATAGTTTCTGAGTTTGTATTCTCTGTTTGAGAATGACTTTGCAATGCACAACATCTTAGCTTCTTATTCAGCAATGTCCAAACTGATTCTATGTCCGAGATTGGTCACGCAGTGTCCGAACTTGCTTCTTCAATGTCCAACTCTTTGCTTGATGAGTTTGAAACTTAGGTTGTTTTCTCCATTTTGAAGCCTTGTTTCTGTCCGACCTTGGGCATTTGTTTGAATTAGGAAGTACTTTGAGACATATTAGGAAGTTGTTTCACACACTGTTTTTCAAAGTTTCAGTATCATTCTTTCTTATTTGAGCAATTATGTTTTTTTTTTCTCATAAGCTGGTGGATCTTGTCTTTGATATAGTCTTATATGCATTGTCAACTTGTGTTATTTCCCTGATACATTGTTTGTTATTGCAAACTTGGAAAATATTGATTAGTAACTTAAACTTTCACTCATGTGCTTTTGCTTATTATCAAAATTTAACTGATTAAATATATTCATCATTAAAATTAAACGAAGTAAACAGGTTTGCTTCACTAGATAGGTGTCTCTAGTCCTTGTCCTACGAGACTCCGTAGAAGTCAACAGACATATCTTATTTAAAAATGGGTCTAACATGGCATGGTACCAGCTAGGTAATTTAGTATCTATGCTAGAGTTCCCTAACACTCTATTTTGTAAAATTTATTTATTCACCTAAAAAGTTCATTTGAAGGAAAATAATTTCTTATTAATATTCATTGACAAAAGGGCTGGGTACACATATTTTGCAAGGCTAATATGTAATAAATAAACTTGTGGAGTGAACATAAAATTTTATAAAAATTGAGAGAGCAAGATGCCAGTCACCCACCGCACAATGAAATTGAAAGAAGGTGGGCCCTCCTTCAAAATTAATCAGTCTTACTATATTTTATTGAAGCAAATTAAAGCAGAAAAAGGTCGCTTAAGCTATTTCACAATCCAAATTGGCTTGGGCGGCTGTGATTATGGACACATTGTCGCCCACTGATTTAAAGAATAAAAAGATAATCTGGATTTTACCCATTTTTTAGGATGGCACTCAACTTATTTTAACGGCTTGGATTTCACAATCTTAGAAAGGTTTTGAGTGGCGTGAAGACTATTGCATGGTTTTTCCTTGGGTGGAGCCCACTAATTAAGAAATAGATCTCACTCCCTTTGACCTAGGGTTCCAAGTGTAAGATGTGGCCTGCATGATGGACAATTTGTATTCGTCTGGCCCCATACCCGGGAAGTGTATAACAGCTAAAAAAAAATCAATATACATAGGAGCGTTTGACAAGCTTTTTGAAGCTTTTATAGCACGCTAGATTTCATACCATACGTTGGTGCTCATGCCAATAGACACCAAAAATTTTAATTAAAAAGTAAAGATCAATAATTAAAAATATATTTTATAAAGAGATTAAGGTAGTTAAAATGTTAAATCAATTTAAAAAGAATGTAAAAGGGAGTGAATTACTAATACTATCCCTTTCTAATGTATTCAAGCATAGCCTTAGAAAAAACTCTCTTCCTAATGTTTAGGTTATGGATTATGATAAATTTATAGAAAAAAAAAAAAACTTCCAAAGGAAAAATGAACTTTTGATAGATGGAAAAGTGGAAAAAAAGAACTAAAAAAATAATAAATAAAAAAGAGAAAATTATGTGACATGACAACAATCCTTTTTTAATGCATCCAAGCATAGCCTTGGAAAAAAAAACTCCCTCTCTAATGTTTAGGTCATGGAAGCAGACTCATATAAAAAATTTATATAAAAATATAAAAAAACCTTTCAAGGAAAAACAAACTTTTATAGATGGAAAAGTGGAAGAAAAAAAGACTTGAAAAAGAATAAATAATGAAAAAGAGAGAATGATGTGAGGTGGCAGCAGATAATGATTAAAAATAGAATGACTAATGTTTTTAGACAAAAAATGATAAATAATACTTGAAAATATATATAATAATAAAAGACTGGTGATTAGGTATTTAAAATATCAAATGATAATATATGCAAATTCCAATTCTTTTCCCTTTTACAAATAAAAAAACAAAGTGTTTGGATCAAATTTTATTTTTTTCAATTTTTTCAAGAGTCTATTCCTTTTATTTAACTTGAATCTACATTTTTATAAATAAATTTATTTTTTCTTATATATATAAATATATATCTTCTTCCTACATATGGATTGGCTTAGATTTTCTCAATTCTCTTAACATCATCAGGGAAATTATTTATGAACTCAAATAATTAGTTATATGCATCCCATAGTAGATGAAAGATTCCCTGCAACATCACCAGATTCCCTGCAACATCACCAGAACTCAGAACCATGGCTAGTAAATGGTGTTTAAGGTATGTTTGGTAATAAAAGAAAGGGTGAAAAACTTTTCTATCTTTTATTTTAAATACTCAATAACTTTACTTTTTTCATTATTATTTATATTTCTAATGATTATTTCATATCTTTCTATACAAAAAGTCTATTTATTTTTTTTACTTACTTTATTTTTAATCATTACCCTCCATCATATGACAACATTTCCTTTCTTTTTTCCCACTTTTCTACTTTTCCACTTTTCCATTTTTTCTCTATGTTTTCTCTATTCACAAATGCACCCTTAGGGGAAAAACGTTAGCCTGATTCATCCCAAGCAATGAAAGATTTGGACGGACGGGACGTTGAAATGAATTTCCCATGATCTGAACCTATTATGCAGCCAGTCATCATAGGCACGACGCAGAAGAAAAATGCTGAAACAGAAGGAACACACTACAGGAGAAGTTGAAATAAACATTCCGATAGACTACAAGAGAACATTTCCAACCATGTGTTAATCTTTGATAGGTAATATCTATAAATTTTGCTGAATTAATATTGCCATTGGTTGACAGCACCGCCTGCCATGTTATTTGGCTACAGAAATCATGGCAAATTTATTAAAAACTGACATAGAGAACCTTCAAAAAAGGCTTTCTACATTTAATTCATTGACCATATAAATGTGTCCAACAAGAAGAAAGGATCTATCATAAAAGAGTCTAAACATAATTCAAAAGGAATACCCCCTTCTTTCTACAAACATATGAAAAAATCACTGTAAAAGAAATGGCAGATGCGGGCTACATAAGCTCTTGGGAACAGATTAGGACATAGGGAGCCCTGCTGCAGCTCATGCTGTTGAGAATACCACTAGAGGAAAGACACCATGGGTCAAGCGTACTCTGCTGCCAGTATTGTCCAGGATAGAAATCAACATCCCCCATTCAAGTACAATGTTGCAATTACACTGCATTCTAAAGAAGCCCATGCTTCCGGCAGCAGAAGTCACAACTGAGATGGGACATGCATCCCTGGATCACATTCCATTAGCAGCATCTTCAGTTACAACCAGGAGACTTGTTAAATGGGCCATGCATTCACTGATTTTATTCCATTGGAAGCATCTTCAGCTATGATGGAGACTTACAGTACTAGACAAAAGACACACTCTCTTAAGAACAGACCGGAATATAGAAAGCCTTGGTGCAGCTGATGTTTCGTAACATTAGCTGCTGCAAGGCACTCTATTTCCCAATCCATTCCTAATGAAATCTCCCATCTTAGAAGCCTTCTCAGTCATGATTCCTGCTGCAGGAAGCAGAGGCTTCTTTAGAATGCAGAGCGACTGCAAGTTGCACTTGAATGGGGGGCTTGGTTGCTGTCTTGGACAATGCTGGCCATAGGATATGAAGACATTTCAGACGTTCTTCTCTTATGACCTTGCTCATGAGAAATGGATGTTGCAGAAGCATCTTTGCAGTCCATCTCTTTTGAGCATCTCCAACGAAGCATCTCCCCGATAAGTCTTTTCCCTCCTCTGATAAGCACCCTGGGATCTTTGGCAACCTCTTGCTAAACCCAATCTACTAGAGAAGTTAACATCACCATGAACTGGATACTCTCATGCAGTCCTTCCTGTTACCATCTCCACAACCATGCAACCCAGGGCCCAAATATCCACTGCTGGTTCATGCTAGGAATCTCCTTTCTTACTTTTTAGTGACAACAGTTGGTAGCTTCCTATACAGTCACACATACTAAAAAGCAATTTCCTGAAAAGCTTTCAACACAGTTTCTCAGGAAGTTATTGAAACAGGTAATATATTACAATTTTTTTTTAAAAAAAAAAATCCCAAATTGTGTTATCCTCAAAAGTTCTCTCTTTTATAAAATAGCCCCTAAAGGTAACATTTTCTTCTTGTCTCAGTGTCTAGTACAAGAGATCACATGCTACCAAATATTATCATTTTTTATCAGCACTCTTTTTATTGAAAATTGCTTATTCTAAGGATCTTCGTGAAGAGGACCTTTTTAAGAATATCATTTGAGAACACATACAGACCTTCTTCGTCGAATCATCCCAAACAAAAGGCGCACAAGGACTGACCGGAGACTAACCTGCGCAGGGAGGCGCAGCGCCGCCGAGCCCGGACGCCGTCGCGGCCGGGGAGTGGGGGGGTGGGGGGCAGTTGAAGCTGGCCTCGTCGACAAGCTCAGGGAGTGGGGCCCACTCTGGGTAACGACGGATGATGGAGCGATGAGGACATGACGGACGTCCCCAACGCCAGCGCAGATGCGCAGATCGTCCACGTGAATGCTATCACGCCATCTGCAATTCCAAGCTTCACCTTACCCACCTCTGCTTGTTCTTCCCTTTCTGCTCCTTCGCGATGCATCCTGATAGTTTGCCACCATTTTAATTGAAGAGTAATTAATTCGGGGGGCCCAAAATTGGTTGTATAGGTTTGCTGAAGAATAAAACGCATTGGGTATGAAAGTCAAATACAAAAGTGCAGCAATAGAAAGATGAAGGGTTTACTCCAAACTCATAGAATTAATCATAAGGAAACATTACACCAGTTTTTAGAATAAATAGAGTCAGAGTTTTTATGTTTGCAGTTATCAATTCTGGATTATCTCTATTTTAGATGGAGGCAAAGACTGCATTTTTTTCACAGTGACTTCAGAGAAAAAGTGCATATGAATCTCTACCCCTGAACACTCTTGAGAAGGAAAAGGATTAGTATACAAATTAAAGAAGGCAATATATGATCTTCTTAGGGAAATTGGGAAATTGGGAGCAAAAGTAGATACACTAATGGGTTACATCACTAAATTTTGTTGAAAATGGAAACCTTCAAAAGAATATGAAAGATTTCAAAGATTTGTAAATGCGACTTACACATTTGACAATCACAAGACCAAATATAGCTTATGCAATCAACCTTGTTAGTCAATTCATGCACTCACCTATCGTAAAGTATAAGAATGCCATTAATCAAATACCACATATGGATGAGGGCAAATGGTCACACTACATTTTTGAGCATATTGAAATAGTCGGACACACAAATGCTGATTAGGCTAGAAACCCTTAATATAAAAAATCGACTACTGGACCTTTGAATACATTTAGGCCACTTAAATAGCACCCCATTCAAGGAATACTTGGATATGAGTGCATCCATTTATAGCTTTCAAGATCAAAGGTTGAGATTAATAAGAAATATAGTTAAATAAAAGAGATAATGCTAATTTTAATCTTGCACACTATTGTATCATTTATACCATTATAAATTCACACTAATTAATTAAATACATCATTCCACACTTCTAATGTTCTCTCTTAGTCTCTTCTTGTCCCCAAGTTATGTTGATCTCGTTTTTCCATTTCCTAGATGATGATGCTCTTTTTTTATTTTATAGAGTGTGTGATGGAAGATATGCAATGAATGAGTCAAAAGATTATTGTGATTGGTGATGGTTATAAAATATCATATATAGTGAAGATGGGATGATCCAAAAGTATGATAGAAAAAGTATACACCTACTTAGAGTAGGCTTATTCAAACTACATAAATCCCTTCTTTGTTCTTATGTACCGTGTGTTGATTGCATTCGATAACTTGGTATTATAGCAGCACATCCAGGCTATATTTCCCAAAGCTAATCAAGTAGTTCTCAAATAGTTGAGATCAATGTTATCAGAA
>JAYJMB010002195.1:0-15588 GCA_036873735.1 Pouteria campechiana
AAAGATGAAGTATTAGGTGCAAAAGATGAAGTATTAGGAGAATAAAATATGACATTTTGCATTCTCATCAATTAGTGATCATGGGCATGAAATAGGGTAGCTGGAAATTGAAAGTTACTAAAGTATACTGCTGTTATACAATTGTATTGGGCTGGAAATTTTGTGAATTGAGTTAGCCATTAAGACCAATTGTAGGGGGTTAATTATGATTTAGTTAGGGTATTAATATGGTAGTTAATTATCTCAAAAGGATTAGAATTAATTTGATGATTAAGGTGGACAGCAAGGTATGAAATAGAATATATGTATTGCATTAAAATGCCTTATTAAGTATCGAATTTGAGCTTGATTAAAACCTTATGAAATGAATTGATTTTGTGAATATAAAAATATGAGTTCATTTTGCATATGATGAATGAAAAATCTGCAAATTTTGTCAAAAAATTCCAACATTAACAAGTATGAAAAATCCAAGAAGAAAATACCTTGAAATTCACTGCTACCAGCGTGTCTATCCTAAAATTGCATCGGATGTTGATGACGTCCCAATTTTGACATCTACATTGTTTGATTTTGAAATATGATTAACATAAAATTTATAGGTATTTAAATTATAATTCCAAATATATAATAATCATTAATTCTGAGTTAATATGAGAGAGTTATAAATAAAATAGTGTAACGGGCTCCAAATCATTAGGTATTACATTGTGGGCCCACAAATCCAATTATGAAATGAATTAGCAAATATGTTCAACATAAAAGTTGTATAAATTTCAATTTTCTACAAAATAAAATAAGAATAACTTAGTTTGTAATTTATATGAGGGATTTATGCCCAAATTGCTAAAAATGTTCTTAGGAAATAATTCACTATAAAAGGTGTCACTTGTGGGGCCCAATGACCCAATTTAAAGGATGAATTAGAAAAAGTATTCAACATAAAAGTTGTAAGCCTTGAAATTATCTAAATAAATGGAGAAAAATCACTCAATTTGAAATTGATATGATAAATGTATGAATAAATTACAATAATTGTATCTAGTAGAGCAAAAATGTAATTAGGTAAAATGCAATGAGGTGGATTAGGCTGAAAAATCTGATCATTATTTTTCATTATATTAATAAAAATTGCTTATGTATATTTATATGTAAATAAGATATAGGATTTATATAATACATGTAGGATTTTCTAATAAGGAGGCAGCAAGCCAAGCTCAAAAGGACATTGAGGATGATTAAAAGTTGGAAAGCTTATGAGCAGGGAACTTTGCAAATCTTAAAGTAAGTAGGCAATCATTTGATTGAATGTATGAGTGAATGGGGTTACCCAATAACCCATTTGTTTGTACCAGGCTTGTATGTTTTGGTTGGGGGATAGTGGATATCCCAAAATTGTTAAGTTTGATGTTCATTTGGTTTGTATGCTTATATGAATGTAGGGATAACAAGTATCCCTAGAATTGAAAGAAGTGCATATTATTTATGATATAAATTTAAGTTTGTTTAGGATAAGACTTATCCCAATTATTTATTTTGTGAATTGATGAATTGGTGGGGATTATAAACATCGTAAATAGTTAATTGATCCATTATGATGTGATACGCCTAAATGGCATGAACACTCTCATGATATTATACATGTTTAGATTTCAAAAATGCAAATTCAATTGATTATTATTTTATATTGTACTTGCCTACTTACTGAGTTGCCCAGACTCATGCCTTCTTATGTTATTTTTTTAGTTGACAGGTTATGACTAGAGAAAAGGCAAGGCTAGTATGAAAGCATAGCAGTTGAATGTCTGCTTTGAAAATTATATTAACATTGAGAAATTTTCATCTTATGTATATGGGTGATTATAATTAATTCATGTCTAATAATGTATATCATGTATTAAAGATTCAATGATATATTGTTGAAATTTATGAGCATGTCAGTGCAATAATGGAGTATGATGTGGATGATGTATGGGGAGATTCTATCCATTTTTTATATAAATTAGGTAAACCAAAAAATAATATCAGAGAAACCCCACCCTGGAAGTGGGAAAATTTTTGTGTAATGATAGTGAATTTATGGTGTAAAAGGGAGTAATGGCCCTGGGTGGGCAGGGCGTTACAGTTTAGAAATAGCTTTAGAAGAAAGAGGAGGAGGAATGAAAGTGGGATCTTTTAGAATTGCAATGGAGGGTTCATGAGTGTATGCAGTTGGTCCACATGTTGAAACATAGATGAAGTCAATATGATCTCAAAATTCTAGATCTAGTAATTTAGGAAAGGCTACAGGAGTCCCTTTTAAGAGGGCTTCCGTATTAGTATTCATGTAGGTAGTGTATTCCTAATGATACATGGTTATTCTGGAAAGAGGAGCCTTCTTGTGTACTTTTGGCGATAGAATTCTTGGCTTCCTCTTAGGATAGGAAGAAGAAGACTTACATGAAGGTGTTAGTTTTGGTATGGCTAGAGGTTTTCTAGGGCTTTTGGCTTCGGTAAAAGGTGTTGGTGAAGACTTGGGTTTTGGTAAAGGGATTGGTTCAGATTGTGTCCGTCTTATCCTGTCTTGGACAGAGGGATCTAAAAGTTAAGGATATGGTGGAGGGAGATTGTCAGCAATGGTCCCTAGGTTGGCATTGTTGTAAAAAGAGAATTCTTCTTTAGTGAGAATAAAGAATTGATTAGGATCTGAGGGAGATGGAAACAATTTTCTAGGAGGATTTGATGTTGGAAGCATTTGAGGAAGTTTCTCAAAAAGTTTTGAATAATTGACTCTCTATCAAGAATATGGATCTTGTGTCCCTTTGGAGTCAATGGAGGATTTGGGAGAAGTTGAATCCTATGTAGAGTGTTAGGATCCTCAAGTTCTGGGAATGAAAATTCACGAGGAGATAGAATAATGGATTGAGAGATAAACAACCTAGAAATTTCAAAATTGATTTCTGACCTAGTCTTGAACTTTGAATATGTCATCCTAATTGGATTGAACATAGAAGAAGAATATCAGGATTATCAACAACTGTTGGAGGAGAGTGTGAAGGACTCTATGGCAGAGCTTTGGAGAAGTGGGAGCTCTTCTCCGCTTTAGGTTAATTGAAGGAATATTCCATTCTGGTGAAATTTTCTCAATCCATTCAGGAATTACTTCTCCAAATATGACAAGATCCATCCAAGTCCAGTCCAGCCATATTGCTGGCCTTGGGGGAGGAAAGTACCATTCAAGAATTGGTACTATGATAGGATACTTTCCATATCTAATAATGGCTCTATGAGGATTCAAAAGATAGTCCTCAGGCAAATTTGAAAGGACTTTAGTTGGTGGAACTGATGATGATGGTTGTGTTGGAGGAGGGGAAGGTACAATTTTAGTAGGTTCACTCTCAGGTTGAGTAACATCTGGATCTGCAGGAGAGGATGGATGAGGAGAGTGTGTGGGTGAAGACATTAATATGATGGGGGAGTTGGTTCTGACTGGAGAGAAGTAATGTGGAGGTGAGTGGTAATGGGTTGGAGGTAGAGAGAAAAGGGGATGATAGGCTTGACCTCTGAGTGATTCTGCTAGAGATTGTAAAGAGCCAAGTCTTTGGTCATTTTTATTAACTTTCAAGATCATGGATGACATGGCAGTGCTAAGATTATGATCCATTCTATTCATTTAAAGAGCTAGAGTTGACAAATAGTGTTCAATCATTGTGTGCCTATCTTCTAGGTGTTGTGGAATTGGTTGTGCAGTGGGAATTGAAGTGTTTAGTGTGGTTGGTTAATCAGGTGGAGGAATGGAGGATTGAGGCTGAGTTTGAGAGGTTCTAGAGGGTATAGTTGCTATACTCTCTTCTCTATCTTCTATTTATGTTTCTTCCTAATTTCTGTTTGTGCTTTCTTCTTTGGTTGCTTCTTCCATAGTATATTGCCTTCTTTGTTCTTCTCTAATTTTTATTCTCTTTATTTGCTCTTCTTTTCTTGGCTTTTGGGAGATCCAACCTTATGGAGTCAACCTGAAGCCAATTCTTTTTAATGTGTCCTTATTGATTTCCTCTCTTGCCATATTGTCAGATTCCTTGGAGATGTCAATATTTGTTATCTTCATAAGCTTGCTCATAACCATCCCATAAGGTAGGTAATACTCGGTGGAAGTCTTTACTAAGTACAGTTGATCAGCTATGATTTGGGCTAAATCTATCCTTTTCTTGTGCTTCAATGCCCATAATATCCAAGCTTCCTTCTCACGAATCTGATCAGTACCTCCTATTTTGGGATATATGTTGTTAAATATCAGCATATGGGCCAACTTGAGATTCAAATTTAGATGTCTGACGTGAAGGTAAGTCACATTTTCTCTATTGTCCACTTCAGCCAAATCTGAAAACAATCTTGTTCTATCTGATGGCCAATCAATTTCGTAATCTCCTATCTTAAGAATATTGAATGATTTCATATATTCTCTAAGGATAGATCTATCTTAGTCTTTCTTATCCATGACTTCCTGGTGTTATAATTGAAATTAGCAGCAAGGACTCGAATCATTCTGGTGGATGTTTTATCCTTATAGTCAAGAAGCTTTCCCATCCTTAGAATTTAATCCAGTTTTTCACCTCAAGTTTTAGGCCATTCTGTCCAAATGCCTAAAAATCAAATGCTCTTCCTTTTACTATTTTCCTGCCCTCGAAGTGTTTGCTAAACTTAATATAAGCAAAGGAATTGCTATTAAAGATTTTCTTAAGAATGTAATCTTTCATTCTTCTCCTTTTTCTTAGTGTTTCTTCTTTTATCATCTCTCCTCTTCGTTCCTTAGAGTCTGAGATTTTTGTTCACTTGCTAGCCTTTCTTGTCCTCACTATTTGTAGCATTGGATAAAATTTTTGGGTTAGGATTTCGAATAGGGGAGTTCTCAGAGGATCTAGAGATGGAAAATCTCTAGTATGAATTGAGATGGGAGCTGGTTAATGGAGGGAAAATGTAGACAATGAAAGGATTTTGAATTGCCTCTTTGTGAAATGAGCTTAGAGTTATGAGATAGTGGCATAGAATTTTTGAGCCTAGGGTATTATCAAGAATGGAGCTTCTATTGAAGTGTAACAGAAGTTCTGTGCGACACAAAGCTTACACAAAGTTTTTGAGTCAATAGCCTTAGAAGTTCTGTGGATCTTACGCTGAGGTGGAATTCGACGGGTAGAGGTTTTATGCGGAATAGAAGTTTAACAAAACTTTTGTGTTAATGATCTCAGAAGTTCTGTAGAATTAGTTTTAGGCATGTAGAAGTACTAATTTCAACAAACCCATGTGACAAAAGTTTTGAGTAAGTGTTACAAAACTTTTGTCTGATTTTCTTTGTGCCTTGATGGAGTTTCTGTGCTACTTTCAAAGCTCTTTGAGAGATGTTTAGAGATTCTATGTTACTTTTGACATACTTCTGAGTGATGTAACAAAAATTCTATTATAATTCTGATATATTTCTGATCAATTTATTTAGTATTTATGAGTATTTTTAGAAATTTAAACATTAGGATTAAATATTTATTTTATGAGTATGTATTCATTACACCAATTTCTCTTCTAATTTTGCAAAATCTATCTTCTTGAAGAGGTTTTGTAAAAATATCTGCTAATTGATTTTTTGTTGGTATATATTCTAAATAGACATCATAGTTTTGTACATGGTCTCCAATGAAATGATGTCTGACCTCTATGTGTTTATTTCTTGAATGTAGTACTAGATTCTTTGTTAGATTTATGACACCAATATTATCACATCTAATAGGAGTATCAACATATTTTATTATGTAATCATTTAGTTGTTGTTTCATATATAAAAATTATGCACAACAACTACCTACAACTACATATTCAACTTCAGCAGTTGATAATGCTACAAAAGTTTATTTCTTTGAAAATTGTAATATGATCATTCTTCCAAGAAATTAACAAGTTCTCGAGGTATTTTTTCAGTTTACCTGGTATCCAGTAAAGTCTGAGTTAGAGTACCTAACTACTTCAAAGTTTGAACCTTTTGGATCCATAATCCAAGATTTGGAGTATCTAAGAGGTATCCAAATATTCTTTTAACAGCAATTGGATGTGATTCTTTAGGATCTGACTAAAATTGTGCACAAATGCATACACTAAACATACTATCTAGTCTACATGCAGTTAAATATACAAGAGTCCTATCATGCTTCTATATAATTTTTGATAGATAGATTTACTTTTTTCATACTTATCCATTTTGATGGTTGTGCTCATTGGTGTGGCTAATGGCTTTCCTTCTTTTACAACAAATTTCTTGAGTAGTTCCATGGTGTATTTTAATTGGTGGATAAAGATTTCTTCCTTCATCTATTTTATTGAAGTCCTAAAAAGAAGTTTATTTCACCCATTAAACTCATCCCAAATTTTTCCTGCATTACTTTAGAAAAGCCTTGACATAATTTATCATTAGTTACACCAAATATAATATCATCCACTTAAATTCCAACAATTAAAATATTATTTTTGTCATGCTTGATAAAGTGTGCAGTGTCTACTTTACCTCTTGTAAATCCTTTTTCTATTAAAAAATTACTTAATCTCTCATACCATGCTTTAGAAGCTTGCTCTAATCCATTGAGAGCTTTCTTGAGTTTGAAGACATGGTTTGAATCATAAGGATCTTCAAACCAAGGAGGTTGTTCTCATAAACGTCTTCATTTATAAAACTATTTAGAAATGCACTTTGAACATCCATTTGAGAAAGTTTGAAATTCATGAAAGATTCAAATGCTAATAACATTCTAACGGCCTCAATTCTGGCAATAGGAGCATATGATTTTTCAAAGTCTATTCCTTTCTCTTAACAATATCCTTTCACTACTAGTCTTACTTTATTTCTTATTATACTAGATTTATCAAATTTGTTCCTAAAAACCCATTCAGTTCCTATTATAGATTGATGTTTAGGTCTTGGAACAAGTTTCCATACATTGTTACATAATTCTTCTTGTAGGGCTATTATCCAATTTTCATCTTCTAAAGCTTCATCTTTGCAAGTAGGTTCTAATTGAAAAATAAAAGCAAAGTTACCACATACTTGATGATATGAAGATCTAGTTCTTACTTTATCATGAATATCACCAATTACTGGGTTTTCAGAATAATCATGTATGAATCTCCAATCTTTTGGAAGGGTATTGTTACCTTCATTATTTACCTTATTGATGGATGATCCATTATCTGGTTCTTCTTCATCTTTATGTGTTTTTGTTTGTGAAGAATTTTTATCTTCATCTTGTAATGTTATTTTCTCCATAGAAGTTATATATTCTCTTATCTAATCCTCAAAATCTCTCATCTTTCTAGAGGGGTTAGTACTTTCATGAAATTTTACATGAATCAACTTTTCTACCATCTTGATTTTTAGATTATAAACTCTAAATGCTTTGCTAACAATGGAATAACCAAGAAAAATGCTTTCATCAAATTTGCTATCAAACTTACCTTGGTCTTCCTTTCCATTATTATAAATAAGCATTTACAACCAAAAGTATGTAAATAAGAGATGTTTAGTTTTCTACCATAGTATAATTCATATGGAGTTTTGTTGAATTTTGATCTGGTATAAATTTTGTTAATAATCTAGCATGAAGTATTCATTGCTTCAACCAAAAAGTTTTGAGGTAAGTCATATTCACTCAACATTTTCCTTGCCATTTCTTGCAAGGATCTATTTTTCCTTTCAACTTTCCATTTTGCTAAGGTGTTCTTGGTGTAGAAAAGGTATGTAAAATTCCATTGCTTTCACAAATGGTAATAAATTTTTTATTTTCAAATTCTCCACCTAGATCACTTCTTGTGCCTATTATATGAGAATTTCATTCATTCTATACTCATTTGGTAAATATTTCAAAGAATAAAAAATTTGTAAGAAACATTATCCAAGTGAATCTAGAATAGTCATCCACAATGAGACATGCACAATGTTTCTCTCCAAGACTTCTAGTTCTTGTTGGTCTTAGAAAATCAATGTGTAGCAATTGAAGTGGTTTAGTTGTGTACACTTCTTTCTTTGATTTGAATGATTTTCTAACTTGATTTCCTTTTAAACAAGCATCACATAATTCATTTTGGTCAAATTTCAATTTGGGTAAGCCAACTACAAGATCATTAATGTATACTTTTTCAATCATAAATTTATTGCATGTCCTAGTGTTCTACGCCACAACAGAGACTCTTCATTATTTGCAACAAGATATTTTGCTTGGATATCATTTAAATCTTCTAAATAAACATTTCACATCTTTTACTAAGTACTACAACTGAATTTGAACTATCTATTACAGAACATATATGAGATTCAAACTCAACCTTATTTCCATTATCACAAAATTGACTAATGCTTAACAGATTGTATTTTAATCCTTCTGCTAGTAAAATATTTAAAATATTAATAGAGAGAGGTTGACTAATCTTACCAATCCCAACTACTCTACCTTTTTATTATCTCCTTAGGTAACTGTTTCTTTGTTTTTAGCTTTTAATTTTGTGAACTGCTCCTTCTCTCCAATCATGTGTCTTGAGCAACCACTATCAGTATACCATTTACTACTTCTTATGGCTCTCAAGCACACCTGTAACAATAAAATCAGGTTATAATTTTTGGTACCCATTTAGGAATGAGTCCAGGTGGGTTACTAGTAGAATATTTTGGTACCCATTGCTTTTTAGATGCTACTAAATAATTATATGTTGATATTAATATATTTATTATGTTAGAAATATTTTTTGGTACCCAAATTTGGTTTTTTTGGGGTTCTAATCTTCTTCCAAGATTGCTAGATTTTTTTCTATGATTTTCTCTACTTTTCTTTGTCTTTAGTTTAAATAATTTAGAAGTTAGTGTTTTTCTAAGAGCATTATTTTCTACTTTTGTTTTCTCAAGTTCTATGTTAATGATAGTTTTGAGTTGAGCTATCTTAGAACATTCATAGATTATCTTGTCTAATTCTCTTTTAGTTTCTTTGTGTTTAGCTTTTAAAATTTTAAAATATGAGTATAATTTATCTAGTAATTCTTCTACATTAGAAGCTTTAGTTTCTGAATTTACCTCATCTTCATGAATGGCCATGAAGCTTATTCCTTTATGATGCTCCTCCTAATTTCTTTCTTTAGAGTTGAGTGAACTGAAGTGAGTTTCATTTTCTTCTTCTGTTTCACTTGAACTTTCTTGCATCACATTTTCCAACATTTCCCATGCAGCTATCGCTTTCTTCTTCTTTTCAAATTACCTATTGTCAGAAGTATTTTTTTTATCAAAATAAGAATTATACCTTTTCTTTTTTTTCTGATTCTGGATAGTTAAATCTCATGTGTTTAGATTTGTTGTAGTTGTAACATATTGGAATCTCCTTCATCTTTTCCTTTTTCTTATTGCTGCTTTTGAAGTTGTTTCCAAATTTCTTCTTTTTGATCATATTTCTAAATCTTTTAGTTATCATTGTCATTTCCTCATCATCTTCACTTGCTGAGGCTTCTTCTAAAGATTTTTATTTTTTGATTCAGCTTGTAGAGCAATTTTCTTGCCTTTGAATTCATCTAGAACCTTTTGTTTCATTAAGACATCATGGGTCATAAGTGATTTCATGAATTCTTCTACTTGCATTTTACTAAAGTCCTTTGCCTCCTTTATAACAGTTACTTTAAGCATCCAGAATCTAGGTAGAGATCTTAATATTTTCTTAATTAACTTGGGTTCTTCATATTTCTCTATCAAGCTTTTTAATCCGTTGGAGATATTCTAAAACCTTCCAAACATTTCAGAAATAGTTTTTGATTCTTTCATGGAGAAAGCTTCATATTCTTGTACTAGAATATTTATCTTAGTTTTCTTTACCTGATTTGTACCTTCATGTGCTACTTGGAGTTTATTCTAGATTTCTTTGGTTGAGTCGCATGCAGAAATCTTTTCAAATTCAGATAAAGATAGTGCACAATAGAGATGATTCTTTCCTTTAGCATCACATTCTATTGTTTGAATATCTTTAGGTGTATATTTATCTTTTGTATTTGTAACATTCTTTCCATTCTTAACTATGAGCCATAACTGATAATCTATGGCAGTTAAGAAGTTTTGCATTCTCATCTTTCAGTATCCATAATTGGTTCCATCAAAAAATGGGGGTCTAAAAGTGGATAGCCCTTCAGCAGATGTGTTGTGAAATATACTGGCCATTTGAATCTCTTCACAAGCTAATATGCTAGCATTTTAAAATTAACTTAGTGAAGCTTGCTTTTAGAACACTTATTGGTCCCTAACTGAATGGTAGCTCAAGAGGGCGAGCGGGGGGGATAAATCAAGCTTCTAAAAATTTTAGCCAACAACTAAGTGTATGTGCTTAGAATAAAAGAGAGAGTAATTTTTAGCATACATACACAATAATTTTATAGTGGTTCGGCCCTTCTTGGGTTCTTACTCTACTTCTCTGAGTCAGTCTTTTTTACTGAACTCAGGCTTTACTATAACGCTTATTGGTTTTACAAGCTCAACAATAACTAACTGGGTTTTCAAGTTCACTAGAAACTCTTACAAATTGGTTTTTAAGCTTACTAACTAACTTACTAATTTTTCAAAACTAACTAGAAACTTTTACAAACAGTTGGTTTCACAGAGCTTACCAACCAACTCTTGGTTTTTCAAAATAAAGTGTACAATAATAATGCCTCTTATTTTAGGCTAATATATACAAAAGCTAAGGCTTAATTGAAAGAATAAAGTAAGTAAGATCATATTCAAACTCCTTTTGAAGTTGATGGACATCGAATGTTGAGAATTCTGAATGCTTTGGTTGTAATGTAGCAACTAGAGATGAATGATGGAAAGTTATGAATTCTCTTCTCTTAATCAATAAAAATGATTTTCAGTGTAATCTATTAGTTATTGTAGTTGTTGTCTTAATCCTCTTTATATATGATTTGAATTTTTAGCCATTGCAACCTTTGGCATAATTTTCAAAAAAGTTAGGCAGGTTTGGCGATGACTTTTGTGCATTGTCAGAGTTCAAAAAATTCTGAGTAGAGAGCTCAAGACTTCTTTGCTTTGGTTTATACCTTAACAAAATTTCTGAAGTGGTTCTGTAGTAAGTAGATTTTTATTAGTATTCTTTTCAAAGTTTCTGTTCATTATCTTAATATGCAACGGATATATTTTGAACTTTTGAGAAACTTGTGAGTAGCTTCTAATTTACTTCTATAAAATAAACTTTGATCTTGATATTTTTCTTTGACTCATGCCTTTTGAAAATGCTTCTATGTATTGTCAGTATTCTGTGTTAATTCTTTGTAGGCTAAATTCCTTCTAAGTTGTTTCCAAGTAGCCCTTGAGTTGCCTGCAAATTTTGGGCTTTGCTTTTATATGTCTTCATGATTTATGCTTTACTTAAACATATCTTTAAGAGTGCTTCTAACTTGATTCAGCACATTAATTCTCAGTTTCTCTGCTGCCTCTATGCATCGTGACATGTTCTGCATCACTTCTGTGTAATGTTGTTTTGTTTCTGCTTAATTTTCTATCACTTCATGAATTCTTCTGACATGGTTTGGATTACTTGACTTATCTTCTAGGTTGTTTCTGTGTGGTGTGACTACACTTCTACTTTGTTTCTGAGTAGTGCAGCATTGTTCCTTTTTGCTTCTATGTAGTGTGATGATACTTCTGCATTACTTGTGTGCATTGTATCCATGTTCTGTTTGACTTTTGTAAAGTTTTTAAAATTTCTTCTAGCACGCTTCTATATACTGACTTGTCTTCTGTGTTTCTTCTGTATTTCTTCTATTGTTTGATATTGCTTCATTTTCATTCTAAAGAAGTTCTGGGATGCTTTTGATCTGGCTCTGAGTTGCATCTGGTTCCTTCTGAATAAGTCATATTTCTTCTTATCTTTTGATCTTTTCATGCTGAGGAAACAAGTTCTAAAATGCTTTTTAGTGGTTTTTGAACATCTTTTTATTTGAGGATTCCTTTATTACTTTCCTTAATCTATTTTTGATATTAATACTGCAACACTTAGAAAGTGATTTGTTAGTACCTTGACTCTTCACTCATTTCTTTGTTCATTATCAAAACTAAGTTATTTAATCTCATTCATCATCAAAATAAAGCTTAGTGATGGGGTTAGATTTAACATTCTCCCCCTTTTTGATGATGACAAAACTTTTGAGTGATATCCTTGCAAAAATACTTTAGAAAATGCAATGTATTCCTTAGATGGGGCTTCTACAAGGGTAAGCTCCCCTTGAGTATGTACTCTAAGTGTTCTAAATTTTCTCTCCATTTTTGTTATAATAAAAAAGAATGCAGTAAAATAAAATAATTGTATTATTAGGATAAAACTTTGTACAATAATAATTACACAACAAAGATTCATCATTCAACAGAAAAGACATTTGATACTAAGATACATCACATAAGAAATGACTAAAGTCAGAATAAGAAGATGTAAGTTTTAATTATAGCAGTGAATTTCTTGGTTTTCTGGTGTATGTAAGAGGGAAGGAATGGGGTTTATCAGAAGAGAGAATAGGAGTCTCTATGGTTGTGAAGGATGAAGGTTTTGTGGGGGATGAGATGACTTGGGTTGAAAAATCGCTTTAGTTGGAAGAGGAGGAGGAATGAAAGTGGGATCTTTTGGAATTGCAATGGGGGTTCATGAGTGTATGCAGTTGGTCCATATGTTGAAACATAGATGAAGTCAATACAATCTCAAAATTTTGGATCTAGTAGTTCAGGAAAGGCTACAGGAGTCCCTTTTAAGAGGGCTTGTATATTGGCATTCATTCGGCCAATGTATTCCTGATGATACATGGTTATTCTTGAAAGAGGAGCCTTCTTGTGTACTTTTGGAGGTAGAATTCTTGAATTCCTCTTAGGTTTGGAAGAAGATGGCTTGGTTGAAGGTGATGGTTTTGGGATGGTTGGAGGTTTTCTAGGGCTTTGGCTTTGGTAGAAGGTGGTGGTGAAGACTTGAGTTTTGGTAAAGGGATTGGTTGAGATTGTATCTATCTTATTCTTTCTTGGATAGAGGGATCTGAAAGTTGAGGATATGGTAGTGGAGATTATTAGTAATAGTCTGTAGGTTGCATTGTTGTAAAAAGAGAATTCTTCCTTAGTGAGAATAAATAATTAATTAGGACTTGGAGAGATGGAAACATTCTTCTTGGAGGATTTGATGTTGAACGCGATTGAAGAAGTTTCTGAGAATAGTTTTGAATAATTGACTCTTTATCAAGAATATGGATTTTGTGTCCCTTAGGAGTCAATGGAGGATTTGGAAGAAGTCGAATCCTATATAGATCCTCAAGTTTTAGGAATGAAAATTCTTAAGGAGATAGAATGATGGACTGCAAGATAAACAACCTAGCAACTTCAGAATTGATTTTTGATCTAGTCTTGAACTCTAAATATGTCATCCTGATTGGATTGAATATAAAAAGAAGAATATCAGGATTATTTACAACTATCGGAGGAGAGTGTGAAGAACCCTATGGTGGAGTTTTTGGAGGAGTGGGAGGTCTTCTCCACTCTAGACAAATTGACAAAGTATTCCATTCAGGTGAAATTTTCTCAATCCATTTAGGGATTACTTCTCCAAATTTGACATGATCCATCCAAGTCTAGTCTAGCCATATTGTTGGCACTGGGGGAAGAAAGTACTATTTAGGAATTGGTACTATGATAGGATACTTTCCATATCTAACAATGGCTCTATGAGGATTCGAAAGATAGTCCTTAGGCAAATTTGAAAGGACTTCAATTGGTGGAGCTGATGATGATGGTTGTGTTGAAGGAGGGGAAGGCACAATTTTAGTAGGTTCACTCTCAGGTTGAGCAACCTCTAGATTTGTAGGAGAGGATGGATAGGAGAGTGTGTGGGTGAAGACATTACTGTGATGGGGGAATTGGTTATGATTGGAGAGAAGTGATGTGGAGGTGAGGGGTAATGGGTTGGAGGCGGAGAGAAACGGGGATGATTGGCTTGAACTTTAAGTGACTCTGCTAGAGATTGTCGAGAGTCAAGTCTTTGGCCAATCTTATCAGCTCTTAGGATCATAGATGACATGGCAATGCTAAGATTATGATCCATTTTATTCATTTGAAAAGCTAGAGTTGACAAATAGTGTTCAATCATTGTGAGACTATCTTCTAGTATTGTGGAATTGTTGTGCAGTAGGAATTGAAGAGTTTGGTGTGGTTGGTTAATGAGGTGGAGGAATCAAGGATTGAGGCTGAGTTAGAGAGGTTATGGAGGGTACAACTACTATACTCTCTTCTCTATCTTCTATTTTGGTATCTTCATCATTTGTTCTGTGGCTTCTTCTCTTGTTGCTTCTTCCATAGTATCTTGCCTTCTTCCTTCTTCTCCAATTTTTGTTTACTTTATTTGCTCTTTTTTCTTGGCTTTTGGGAGATTCAGCCTTGTGGAGTTAGCTTGAAGCCAATTCTTTTTACTGTGTCCTTATTGATTTCCTCTCTTGCCATATAGTCTTCTCCATCTTCCTTGGAGAGGTCAATATTTGTTGTCTTCATAAGCTTGATCATAATCATCCCATAAGGTAGGTAACACTTAGTGGAAGTCTTTGCCAAGTAAAGTTGATCAGCTTTGATTTGGACTAAATCTATCCATTTTTTTGTGCTTCAATGCTTATAATATTTGAGCTTTCTTCTCAAAAATCTAATCAGTACTACTATTTTGGTATAAATGTTATTTAATATCAACATATGAGCCAACTAGAGATTCAAATTCAGATGATTAACATGAAGGTAAGTCACATTTTCTTTATTATCCACTACAGCCAAATCTGAAAACAATCTTGTTTTATCTGATCGCCAATCAATTTCTTGATCTTCTATCTTAGGCATATTGAATGTATTTTGTATATTCTCTGAGGATAGATCCATCTCAATCTTTCCTATCCATGACTTCCTAGTGTATAATTGAAATTTGCAGTAAGGACTTGAATCATTCTGGTGTATGTTCTATCCTTATTGCTTATGAAGCTTTACCATCCTTAGAATCTAATCCAGTTTGTCACCTCAAAGGTTACTCTCTTCAAATGCCTCAAAATCAAATACTTTTATTTTTATTATTTTCCTGCCCTTGAAATGTTAGCTAAACTTAGTATAAGTAGAGGAATTGCTATTGAAATTAGCTTAGGAATGTAATCTTTCATTCTTTTGCTTTTTCTTGGTGTTTCTTCTTTTATCATCTCTCTTTTTTCGTTCCTCAGAGTCTGACATTTCTGGTCACTTGCTAGCCCTTTTTGTCCTCGCTATTTGTAGCGACAGATGAAATTTTTGGCTTAGGATTTTGAATAGGAGAGTTCTCAAAGGATCTAGAGATGGAAAATCTCTAGTATTAATCGAGATGGGAGCTGGTTAATGGAGGGAAAATGTAGATGATGAAAGGATTTTGAATTGCCTCTCTGTAGAATGAACTCAGAGTTATAAGATAGTGGCATAGAATTTTTGAGTCTATGATTTTAGTAGAGAACTGATGGCTTCCATCTGTCCCCGGCAACGGCGCCAAAAACTTGATGGTTCAAATTTAATACCTCGCAAGTGCACGG
>JAYJMB010002196.1:2228-15587 GCA_036873735.1 Pouteria campechiana
TACCATTTCTTGGTTGATACGGCGCTGGCCTTTTCAATTTTGATGAGGCTTTTGAGATAATGGGATAATGGTGTTGGGCATATACGAAATTCGTCATTTTCATTGAGTCCATCTAATTACAATAAAAAACTGAAATTACAAAGCCTCTCTACTTGCTATACTCTGCTTCTGCATCCTTTCACTTGTGGGGATGCCACCTGAATTTGGTTAGCTCCCTTCATTGGTATTTTGGGCCTGTAGTACTTGTCAACTATACGTTGTCTCTCTCCGGAGAAACGGGGCTTTCCTCCACTATCGTCTCCAGCCTCGGCGCATTGGACGGTTTGCTCTTGTAAACGATGAGAGATGGGGCCACCGCCATCCATGCCTGCATCAATCTCGCACCCTTGATCTTTGGTACTGCCTCAACGCATGACTTCACAATTCTAGCACCTTTTGCCATGGCCGAGAAATGGGTCCTTCTCCCCCTCCTGTGCTTGGATACAAGATCTTTTGGAAGGGATTTTTAGGAGCGCTGTGTGCAAGTAGATTGGCTGGGCTTTCGAAATGGGCGTGCTTCGCCTTTTATAGAGGAAGACGCTGGGAAAGGTTGGTTTTGACAGCGCATCACAAAACAAGAATCTGTCTTGAAATAGAGGGCTCAGAATCGAGGTCGACGGGAAATTGGGGCAGCATAAAATTAGAATTTACCGACTTCTAGAAAGCCTGTGGAAGCGTAGAAACCCCGCTCCGTGTTGTTTTATTTCTCGATGGTCGATAAGTCCCCGTTAAGCCTTCTCCTGGCCTATTGGAATTTGCAACGCAGTTTGTTTGCTATTGACGCTTTTGACTCCCACAAGCTACAAAAACGAAATCTGTTCCGTTGAGATGGAATCGAAATTAATTTCAACCGTTAATAATAAATCATTTCGTAATAAAGCAAAGAGAGACAATATAAAAAAATGGGTAATGAATCAATGCAATCGATTGTGAATCGATTGGGTGGAAATGCTTCATACAACTGATTTACTTTGGATGAAAGATCACATTTTTAGTATATCTAATTTGTCCATAATATTATTTAATATATGTGTATATATATTTATGATGTAAAAAATATATTGATTGGAAACTTATATATGTATAATCATACATTGTTTGGAAAGTATGTTAAATATATAGTCATTAAAAGTTTTCTCGAATAATGTTAACAATAAAAGTATAATTTTTTCATATTTTAAATAAAATGGTATTGATATATATATATATAATGTATTGGATCTCATTTAATCTTTAAAGTGGGCACAAATTTCACCAATTAGATTAGATTAGTTCTTAAAAAAATTTAATTATTTTTCCAAATACACTATGATTGTTGGTTAATGATTGATAAGTAGTTGATAAGTCAGTGAAGATAAATAAACAAAAGGCTATATAATATAAGTAAATTAAATGACTTAAATTATTAAGTATGTTTAATATAGTTGAGATTGAAATTCTAAATTAATGAAAAAAGATTGAATGGCTTTCACAGGTCTTAACCTGAATATGCAGTGTTGTTTAAGACAAACTAATTGAAATATTTAGAAAAATTAAAATAAATAATTAAAATAAATATTTATTTGATAAATAAATATAAAAATTTAGAATAATTAAATTTTAAATTTATAAGTGATTTGCTAAAGGGATGAATATTTTGAGAATTATTTAATAATCATAGAGACGATTTGGATAATTTACTAGGAATTTAGATGATATAAAAAATTTAATTTTACATATTCTTCTTTTTTGGAACACCAACTAATCTCTTAATAGTTTATAGTTTTCAACTTTTGATATTGGACTGGTTATAATTGGGTTTGATGGGCCTATTGTTAATGTGTATTTAGCAATGGTCCTCATTATGGTTCTTGTACCGCTTACAAAATGAATCATTTTTGTAAAACACAGCCCTGCAACAAAGGCCACCTGTCATGCGTTTACTTCGTTTGTGAAGCATAACATAACTAACAGATGCAACTTGGGTTATTGTAATTAATTGCAAAATGAAAATATTGTTATGTAGTAAGTGCCATTAATGACGTGACAATGTTACCATTAATAATGTGACAATGTTACCCAACCCTAAATGGTTCAAATTATTACTCTGCTTTTAAGTCAACAATAAAACCCGAAGATAAAAATGGTTTGATTATCCCAGTAATCAATTAGCGGAGAAATGTGGGTTAGACTATTGGAAAAAGAAAAATATAAGATGATCTTTTCCCTTAACCAACAAACGTCCACAATCAATTGGCGCAGCAAATCAATGATGGAAAGCTTTCTCAGCTCTGGCAACGGATAGAAGTTTCCTTCATCCTTTTTTTTTCTTTTTTCTTTCTACCTATTTAATTGATGAAATATTTTAAATATTTCATTAATTTAATTTTCCCTATTATTATCTATATTCTCAATTACTATTTTTTTTTTATCATTTCATTCAAAAAGACTATTTATTTTATTTAGTCACGTTATTTTCACTTATTACGGATGTTCTTTTACATCATTTCTTTTCTTTTTGTAAACTTTCTTTGTATATACTTTTTCCTCCTCTTCTCCACGCCCCATTTCCTAATTACCATACACACAGATCTTCAGTGCATCCGTCCGATCCGGATACATCGAGGCAAAACCCATTTCTTGGTTGATATGGCGCGGATTTATTTAAGTTTATGGGGGGGGGGGGGGGTTTGGATGATGCACACATTGCGAATGGAATAATGGAATTGGACAATGCAAATTCCTCATTTTCATTGAGTCCATGTAATTACAATAAAAATCTGAATTACAAATCTTCTCTAATTGCTATGCTCTACTTCTACATCCTTTCGTTTGTGGGAATGCCAACTGAATTTGATTATCTCCCATCATTGGTATTTTTGGTCCGTAATACTTTTGAACTATACGCTGTCTTTCTCGGCAGAATCGGGGCTTTCCTCCATAATCGTCTCTAGCTTCGGCATATTGGACGGTTTTCGCCTGGAAGCGAGTAGGGACGGAGCCACCTCCATCCATGCCTGCATCAATCTCGCACCTTTGCTTACTGTGGCTGCCTCGTCAAAGCACGACTTCACAATTCTAGCACCTTTTGCCATGGCCGAGAAATGAGTCCTTCTCTTCGTCCTCGTGCGGTTGGATCCAATAGCTTCTTGTGGGGATTTTTTGGAGGGTTATGCGAAGTAGATTGGCTGGGTTTCAGAAATGGGCGTGCTTCGCCTTTTATGGAGGAAGAAGCTTGGGGGGGGGGGGCGGGGGGGTGGTCCGCTTTGACAGCGAATCACAAAACAAGAATCCATCTTGAAATACAGAATTCAGAATCGAGGCTGACAGCTAGGCTGGCCAGCACAAAATTAGAAATTGCTGACTTCTAATAAACCCTTTGCACGCGCACAAGTCCAGCTTCTACAAATAGTTCTCGGTTGGGGCCCCTCTCCTGGCTCATGCGAACGCAGTTTATGCACGGGTCAGTTACAAAAATGAAATCTGTTCGGTTAAGTTGGGATCGAAGTTAGTTTTAACCATTAATAATAAAATCACTTGATAACAAAGCAAATAGAGGCAATGTAAAAAATAATAAAAATAAAGGTGTGTTTATAATATTATCATCTATAATATTATTTGTATAAGATTTTATAATATTTCAATGCTTTTTAAATTTTATAATATTCTAGTACTGGTGAAGTGAATTAGTACATTTTTTTTTTCTATTTGAGTTTCAACTTGATAAATATAGATATAAAATGATAAAATATTAAATTCGAAAGTGTTTTGTTGGAAGGATGGATGTTTAGAGAAATATCTGATGATCATAGATTTATTTTAAATAATTCGTTAAGATTTTAGGCAGAATACAAAGAAATTAGCTCTACATATTCTTATTTTTCAGAACACTGCTCAATTCAATCTCTTAACAGTTTTAAACTTTAATATTAGATGTAGTAAGGTTAGATGATCTCGACCAAGGGACACGGATTACCAACCAAGGCTTGAAGGTTCCGCAGGTTGAGCCTGCGCAAGCGGCGGATATAGACCCTTGCTTTTTGGAGTGCGACTTGGGTCATGGAAGACATGTCAACATATTTCGAATTGTTAAAAAGTCATTTTTTCTAATTTAAATTTTAAAATTAAACAATAGATATAATTGATAACTTTTTTAACTGAAAAAACATTTTATAGTTTAAATTAGGTAAAATAACCGTCTTATGTTTACTTCATTCGCGAAGTATAACATAACTAATAGATGCGATTTGGATTGTTGCAATTAATTGAAAAATGAAAATATTGTCATCTAACAAGTGCCATTAATAATGCGACAGTGTTACTTCCCCGGTTCAAATTATTACTCTGCTTTTAAGTAAACAACACACCCAAAGACAACATTAATTGTTTGATTATTCCAAAAATTAATTACTAACATTGGTTAGACTATTGGAAAATGAAAAATGATACCATCATCCTCGCTCAAGTCTCAACCAACAAATGTTACGAATGATTTGGCCCAGCAAATCAATGATGGAAAGCTTTTAAGACCTTAGGCAACGGAGAACACTATTCCAACACTTTCATTCTTTTTTCTTTCAATTGTTACTCTTTATCTTTTAATCCAAAAAGCCTATGTATTTTATTTATTTATTTTAGTTTCAATCATTAAAGCCTATGTATTTTATTATCCTGTTATATCATTTTTTCTTTTTTTTTCGAATTTTTTTATTTACTTTTTACTCGTCTCTTCTCCACATCTTTTCCTAATTCCCAATTCTGGGTTTGACTCAGTGTTGGATGTGGGCCAGATCCGGATATATCATTTTAGGAGGCTTTTGAGATGATGAACCCATTGCAAATGGAAATGGGCATCCGTAAATTCCTAATTTTCATTGACTCCATGTAATTACAATAAAAGGCTGAATTACAAATCTTCTCTACTTGCTATGCATGGTCTCTTTTTCTCGCAAGTTGACTACACAACTTGGAAGTATCTTGCAAATTTATATCATGTCCTTGAATCGAAACACTACTGGAAAATGCAAGGAAGTCTCCCTTAAGTAATCTTTTTCTAGAAGTTGTGGAGATCCCCGTGATTGAAGGCAGCAGCTGGCAAGTAGACATAGTCAGGGCGGCAAGGACTGTCAACTGCTTAAGCTGGGGCCCGGCCGATGCCGTTCGAGTAACTTTCCTGCGACCAATGACCTGGTCGTAGTCGTCAGATGTTTGTGTTTGGTCGAAAACCACCCGTCGACACAATAAACTTCAGAATATTTTCACATAACGGTCTACCTTTTTAGCTAAATTCATGAAATAGCCTTCCTATACCATGTATCTTTTAAGGTACGGATAAAATAACTGTCTAGCAGGTATGGATGAAAGAACGCAGAAAGAAAAGGAGAAAAAATGTCGGATCTTTCCTTTTGGCTGAGTTCAAACGTTTTAATCTTCCATTAATGGCTTTGCCGTTAAATTCACGTTTGTATAAATCTAGATGGCTGGCTTAGCACGATAGTGATAGAGGAAAACACATCATGATACGAATAATTAATGACGCGGTTCTTGCATAGTCAATTCAAGGAGATTTTGTAAAAGGACAACGATTTTATGTGATAGCCCAAGTCAACAGAAAATCCCAGAAAAATTCCTTTTGAAACGAGATGAACTGGGCCAGCCTAAGGGAGATTCATTTACTATTAATGTTAGGCTCATGTACACTTGTACAGTTGTACGTGCTTAATACTTCGTCCCACTCTAGCCTTTTAATAATCATACAACAGGTCTTAGATTCATGCACGGATGGCCATCAGCGATAGAATCTTATTTGGATCTAATTCTAATTCAATCTAATTTACTCAGGTTGAAAGAATCCTCAGGGTTGAGTCCTGATTAAAGAAACAAGAGGGCTCAAATATATCCCATCGGTTAATTTCAAATACAATACAATAATATTTTAAATTAAAGATCAATTTAAATTTTATGATACGTAGGACATAATTAAAATAAAAGTAAATAAAAGAAAATTAAAGAAATCAAATTGAATTGAATTAGATGTGAGTCCGTGAATTCTTAATGAAATCAAATTAGTATAGCGCATAATTGAATTTGTCAGTTGGACCATAGGGTTAAATTTGAATTTCAGGATAAGAACATTGGAAGCGGATTCACATCATAAACAATGAAACTTTATAATTTTCATGTACCTTGATGTTTTGGCACGTATTTTGATGATTTTACAACATATCTTAATTGAATAATTAGATGAGCCATAGACTCATAACAAATGTGAACATATGTTATTGTTTGAAATCACTTTTTTAAGAGCTGTGCTTTACATATATTTTTGAGATCTTTTTAGAATTTTCACAAACCAAATCATACTAAGTGCGAGGTTTAACTTGGATTTTATCAAGACATGATGTTATATGAGAATATTTGACGGGTTTCAGTGTGAAATCGGCTCCAATGACTAAATTCCCCAGCTTGAGACTTCATTAAAAAGCGCTGTAACAGCTAGTATGATTTGATTAGAATTACAGAAAATTGGCTGTTTCGAACTCGGCAATAGTAGCTGATGGTCAGAAAAGCATGAGCTGGAGATCAGGAAGTGGTGTCAATTGGAACATCTACCGATGAATGCATTCTTCAAAAACAATTCACCCAGTTATCTGCTTAGATGCCTCAATTTCACTGAGCAAAACTAGCCAGATAACAATGTAGGTTTACAAATCCCTACTACCTATTGCATTTGTGTCCTAAGCCGCTCCTTACAGCAGATCTTTTGCCTTTCATTTTTTGGGGCTTTATGATCGTCCAAGTTCCATAATTGGCCGTCTTTGTCGGCGGCATCAGCTCCCTCCTCGACGATGGTCTCTAGCTTCGGCACTTTCGATAGTCTTCGGGGTGAAATGAGTAGAGACGGGGCCACCTCAAGCCATGTTTGCATGAGTCCAGAGCCTTTCATTTCTGGGGCCACATCCATGCATGACTGCACAAATCTAACACCTCGGGCCATTCTTATAAGCAGATCTTGTTAGCTGCTATACAGATGTTGAGGTGGATTTGGGAAGGACTTGAGTGTGCTTTGGAGGTGGATTTGGGAAGGATTTGAGCGTGTTGTGAACGGGGACCAGCAGCTCATGACTTTATAAGAGGGTGGAAACCAAGCGATGGTTGGATGGTCCAACTCCAACCTCCAACCAATCATAAAACAGGAACGTCTTAAAATAGCAAAATTTCAGCCAATTCCACGCAAGCATGAAAGCTTCCATGGACCGCTTTCTAGATGTTCTGGAACTATTGTTGGTGAATTTGCAAGTAAACTGCATGTATCTAGCCTAGGTACGAATATTTTACTTTTGATTTCTTTGTAAAATCTGTTCGGTTGAACCTCAGAATGTTATTAAAGATAAACATAATGCTATTATTTTTACTAGTGGGAAGAGACAAAGGGTGTGTTTGTTTTAAGGGTTTCTACAACCCTTTTTCTGTTGGGCGCTGAAAAGTCGGAACTAGTTCATATGAGGCCCACCAAGATTGATTATTCACCCAATAATAATACTTAAAACTATTTCAATCGGAGACTTGTGTGGACTATCAAAAAGCAAGTATTTCTATGGGTTAATATTCATTACAAATTGATTAAAATTTAGTAACCCACCTAATTCTTTTACGAAAATATAGATTATATTTTTAATTAAATATATTAAATAAAATAGATTCTATTTAATCATTTTAGTGGGTTCTACATCAACCAGCTGTATGTTTAGCTTTTGCGAAACCGGTTGCAAGTAATCATGCCGGCTCTCCTTTTATATGATATGAGGTATATTTATAATTTTAATTCTGAATTTTCATCATAGCTTTAACTATTAATTTATCTTTTCTATTAAAAAAATTATATATTTTATTTTTATTCATTTTATGATGTGAAAACATAGTTTTATACTTCTATAACGTGTAGTTGCCAATCATAAGGATAATTGCTTGACGATTCTAAACTCAAAACAATTGTTGAGATTGCCTTGCATGTGATGATTTCAAACTCAAACTAAGGATTGAGATTGCGTGGCTCATCCAATTTGTAGCAGGAAATTTCACTTAATTTGTTGCTATACTATAGCTAAGGTTTTGTTGAATCAAATTTAACTTCAATTCAAGTTTTTAAAGCCTTAATCCAATTCAATCGTATTTCAAATCAGTTCAAGTTAAACTTACTCTTTCCAACTGAAATTGTAAAAAATCTTTAAAAAATCAGGCTGGGGTTTGGGTTGAACCAACTTAAGTTCCACACCTGCTACGTTATTAACCTCCCCCAAAATGCCGGTATTGAAACCTAAATATGGTAACGCTGAAAATGTGCAACTGAAAGAATTGCTTCTCATGCCTCGTTTTCATTGAATAAAACTATCTTCGATACAATGTTTGTTTATATATCTCTACTTTTCCTGGACTATTCATGTACAAGCCTCGATTCCTTCGTTTCACCACACTTTCTAAGTATCTAATATCATTGTCCATCGTCTGTTGTCTCTTTTCCCACAGCATCGAGGCCCTCCTCCATGATCGTCTCCAACTTGCGCACATTAGATGGTTTCTGAGGCGAAATGAGAAGCGCAGGGGCGACCTCCATCTTCGTATGAATCAATCTGGTTCCCTGGATTGATGGGGCCACTTAAGTGCATGACCTCACCACAAATACAACAGATGTCATGGAAGAAGTCGCACTTCTTTTATTACATGCCTCTTGCGATGGGTATTTTTCCAGTGATTTGGGGGAGAAGATTGCTGGATGGGTGTTTTTCCATTATTGGCTCTCTTTCTCTGCAGCATCAGTATCCTCCTCGACGATGGTCTCTAGCTTCGGCACTTCCGATAGTCTTCTTGGTGAAATGAGCAGAGACGGGGCAACCTCAAGCCATACTTGCACGAGTCTAGAGCCTTTGATTTCTGCGGCCGCATCCATGCATGGCTGCACAAATCTAACACTTTGGGCCATTCTTCTAAGCGGATGTCGCTCGCCGTTGCACAGATTTGGAGGTAGAAGAATACGGAAGGATTTGTGTGTGTTTAACGCGGAGCAGCAGCTCATGACTTTATAGAAGGGTGGAAAATGAGAGATGGTTGGATGGTCCAACCTCCAACCAATCACAAAACAGGAACATTTTAAAATAGCAAAAATTCCGTAAATTCTATGCTGGCATGGAAGCGTCTTGGGTCCGCCTTCTAGATGCACACGAACCAGTTGGCCAATTTGCAGCTTGGCGTATAACCGCGGGCATCTGGTCCATATACGAACTCTGTGGTCCGGTTTTCTTTCTAAAATCTGTTCTGTTAAACCTTAAAATGCCATTAAAGATAATCATGTCATTAGTTAATGTTGGGTTTTTTGTGTCTTGTCTTTTGCAAAATCTAGTGGGCCTGCATATGTGAGATGTGCCTGTGGAGTCCATGTAGTAAAGTCCACTAGGGAAGCTATATATTGATATATCAGTTAGAAATTCAGTAGAATAATTTTAGGGTTATGATAGAGAGAGTTATCATGTAAATTCTAGAATTTTTTCTGGAGAGGAGTGAGAGAGGGGGTTATTAGAGTGTCTTGATTGAGGATGCGTGTGAGACATTTCATGAGATTTGTATGAGATATCTTGAGTGTATTTTTATAACCTGTATTTCATAGTGGATTGATTATCTCTTTCCTGTGGTTTTTACCTTTTGGGTTGAAGGATTTTCTACGTAAATCTTGTGTTCTCTATGTAATTGATTTATGTTTACTTATATGTTCTCAATTATGTTTCCTAACAAGTGGTATTAAAGCTTTGGTACATGAGATTCTGGAGCATCAAAATTTCAAAGATTGAAAACTGGAAGATCATGGAGGCAAAGAAAGAGGCAAGATTCAAAAAAATAAAAAATGAGCGGCTTATATCAAATTTGGTGGTAGCATGGACAACGGGGATGCCGGATTGCAGATAGAGATGAGCAAGGTAGTGAAGGGCTCTGATCGGACGGCATAAGCAGTAGCAGCTGGATCTGATGGATGGACAACTGCTTGTAGATCCAGTGGGATGCATGGATCTGGTTGGCCTGAAGGTGGAGGACACTGGTTGGATGGTGACAACAATGGATGGTTGAGATTTTATCCATCAGGTTAGGGTGGCGTCCGCAGCCGCTGGACGGACATGGCAGATTCGTCGGATGGTAGACAGTGACGAATAGGCCTGGAAAAGGACAACAACAGCGTCAACGTGATGCTAATGGGTTTCACTGGGCGGTTGGCGATGGCACTAGTAGCATCGATTGGCAGACTAGCGGGCTTGGAGACGAGCACCGACAGTGGGTTTTTCTCACTCTGTCGGAAAACAGATTCAGAGACTTCATCGGCCATTGGCAATGAGCAGAAGGACGCATGTTGCGGGCAGGTAGCAGGGGGACGATGCTGGCAAGGCGGCGTCGCCAAAACAGGTGAACCAACATTGACGGCGGCCAGATCTGGTGGACAAATTTACCGACGACAAGCGCTGATGGGTTTTTTTCTATCAACCATAGATGGTTTTTTCCCAATAGAGAAGACAGTTAGCGGTAGGAGGTCAATGGCAGGGAGGAGAATAAAAGGTAGCCAGAGGAGGCGCAGCAATGACAGCCGCGTCGTCAGCAAGGAGGAAGAAGGATAGCGTTAGCAACCGATTCTTTCTTGGATTTTTCGGCGATCGGTAATGAGATCCCGTGAGGAGATGTGTCTCTAGAGGTTGGAGAGGAGATTATGTTCCGATGGTCATAGTGGATGGGCTGATCGACGGTCGGCGGTGGACAACGCAAAGGGTAGTGACTATGATGGCTAGGGCTTCCTGCTTTGGAAGGTGGCGCATGGAGATCGGTCTGTTGTGACAGACAGAATAGAGAGATGAACGGACAACCAAATTTTGTTGGCCCATCTTTTGTGACCCCGAAGTCTGATTTGCGTGTTCTAGGTATGAATTTTCATATTTTTAGGTGCTGTGAACATGATGGTGGGGTTAGATTGGGCCAATTTTGCTTCAATGATATAGATCTGATGGGTATATACAAATTAATGGTGATTTGGTGATGATCAATGATCCTGGTTAATAGATCTAGATGTTTTGAGGTGCTATAGAGTTTACGAACAGTGTGAATCAAGTAGATGGTGCATCGTTGAGCGTGATCAAGGTTAGATCACAATGATGTGGTTGATCGGGGTAGATCAGGTTCAATTAGGTTTATTGCAGCATAGATTTGAGCAAATCTGAGTGGATCAGTGGAGTGGTCATGTTGTTTTGATGTTGATTGTGTACATGGATGGTTTAGATTGAGGCGAAGTGATGGACTTCACGGATGAATATGCTACAGATGCTACGCTGGTTGATTTTTTGTCTGTATGTAAGGTGCAGATGGTGCACGGGAAGCATGGGGATTAGACGGTGGTTTTTCTGAGTTCCATGGTGGACAGTGGTTTTGGTCCTGAGACTGTGATCAACGGTGGATAGTGGTAAGGCTTGTAACTGTGATCGACAGTGGATTCGAGAGAGCCTGAGAGCTCTAAGACTGTTATGGTTAAAAAATGGATTCAATAATGCAGGTATGGTTTGGTAGTAGATGCACAAGTGGTGCATGGTTCCTTGCATTGGTATGCAAGTGGCGTACGAGTTTGACATGTATGTAGGTTTGACACATGTGTGGTATGCAGGAACTGGTGGAGCTGAGGGGCATACAAAGGAGTGTTGTTTGGCATACATGTTCAGTATGATGAGTACAAAAATAGGTGGAGCTCTTGTACTCATGTGATTATCTGAGCAGACGAAGATGTTGCAGTTAAAGGGTTGCACATGCATAGTAGTCATGAAGGCAATTGAATCTGGCTAATATAATATACAAGTGGTGATGGTATGAGTGATTTGGAGGTGATGACCGATTGGTTATACAACAAGGTTCACAGAAAAAGCTTCAGGAAGAGACAAAGAAGATAATGATATGCGTATCGAGAAGTAGTCCTCTTGATCTCTAGTTGTGGTGGTTTGATCTCTTCGAATGCTAGCAAGATGAAAGAGATGGAGCCATAGGTTGCACAGTGGTTGACCATGTGAGCATCTCAGGTAAAGATGTGGATCATGCTAGTTTGAGCATAATGGATGATGAACTAACTAATGGTGAGTTGATGATTGATTTGTGGATGGTAGAGACATTGGTTAAATCTTCAAGAGCTGGCTTGATGTTTATGGAATCCAATTCAAGGTAGAGTTGACTTAATGTTTGCGAAATCCAAGTTAAAATGGAGTTAGCTTGATGATTGCAGAATCCAAGCCAAAGTAGAATTGGCTTGATGTTTGCAGAATCCAAGTTAAAGTGAAGATTTGTTGGGTTTTTTGTATCTTGTCTTCTGAAAAGTCTAGTGGGCTTGCGTATATGAGATGGGCCTATAGAGTCCATGTAGAAAAGTTCACTAGAGAAACTATATATTGAGGTGTTAGTTAGGAATTCAGTGGAAGAATTCTAGGGTTATGATAGAGAGAGTTGTCATGTAACTAATAGGATTTTTCCCAGAGAGGAGTGGGAGAGGGGGTTATCAGAGTGTATTAATTAGAGATGTATATGAGGCATTCCATGTGATGTGTGTGGGACATCTTAAGTGTATCTCTGTAACAATTATTTTATAGTGGATTGATTATCTCTTTCCCGTGGTTTGTCCCTTCTTGGTTGAAGGGTTTTCCAAATAAATCTTGTATTCACTATTTGATTGATTTATGCTTACTTGTATGTTCTTAATCATGTTTCCCAACAGTTAATGCACATGGGTACATGGTCTACCCTTTTCATTTTTCACATACATGGTCTACCCTTTTCATTTTTCACATACCATGATGTTCTAGAGAAATCTAACTTAGTATGATTTTTTTTAGTAAAGTCATTAAATATTATTTCAATTAGAAATTTGGCCCTGAAATTTAAAAGAATATTTTACTACAAATTTATGAGTTTATATTTATTATGATCCATTAAGATTTTTTATCAAGATAATTTCCGGGATAGTAAAAATATACGAATACAAGTATAATGGTTGGTTTACATTTTTTTTTGAAATTTCATAGCATATAAAAATGAAAATTATACACCTGGCGTCAGCATACACTAAGTCATATCCAAAGGTAAAATACTGCTATGATTTTTATTAATAAAAAGATATAAAAGCTGGCTGTGTTTGTTTAAGCGTTTCTTAAACCTTTTTGTTTTATATGATATGAATTCATTTATGAATAATAATTATAATTTTTCATCATATTTATAGTTTTATTATTAATTTATATTTTCCAAAAAATTATATATCTTATTTTTATTTACTTTATT
>JAYJMB010002197.1:0-15587 GCA_036873735.1 Pouteria campechiana
TGGAAAAATCATGGTATAATCATGTGGATTTATGGTGTAAATTGGAGTAACGACCCCAGGAGGGCGGGGCGTTACAGCATGGTCTAATTGAGAGATGTTTCTTGATTGAACTCTATTCTAATTTTTCTCTCAGCTTCTTCAACCTTCTTCATTGACACTCAACTACCTTTATATTCCTTTAGAAATTTTGCCCATTGGAAGTAATTGTCTTTCCTTTGAATGTTGAAGACCATTCTGATTTCTCTAGTTGAAAAGTTGTCTTCTTGAAAAACTCATTTATAGCTAGAAAGCCTGCAGTGCCGTTCTTGAAGAAGATGCTTTTATGATTTTAGCAAATGCCAAAAAATGAATTTTCTACTTAACTAACTATTTTGCTATTATGGAAAGATGCCCATTAAGCCTGAAGGGACACAACCTCTGAATATTGCAACCTTTATCAGAAGTAGACTACTTTCCTTTGAATTTCTTTCCATTTTTAGCTTAGCTCGATTTGTCTAATCTGCTTATTAGAATTTGCTTTGAATTTTGATCAAAGAGTGCAATCAGCGATCTCTGGTGTAGGCAGCTTCTACTCTTCATGATATGTTAGATTTTATCTGAGGATTTTGTCTCTTGTAAGTAATAGACAAAGTGTCTCTGAGTAGATCCACATAATAGACAACTTCCTCTTTTGAATTCTACCAGAGATTGATGCGGCATCTTACTTCATCTTTTGGTTTGTCTGTTATAAGTAACAGATGAATTGTAGAGACATAGAAAGTTCTTCTTCTTTGTTGCTTATTAGATGACATTCTCTTTGCAAACAAAGTTTCTTTCATTTAGGCAAATTAGCTTTATTTGTTGCTTTGATTGTTGTAAGTGGCAGACGATCTTTATGGTGTGAACAAAACTTTTTCATGGCATACAAGGTGACTTTCATCAAACAAATTCTCCTTTTTATTAGCTAAAGTGGTTTTGTCTGTTGTAAGTAGTAGATGATCCTTGCGGCATGGACAAAGCTTCTTCATAGCAAACAAAGTCACTTTTACCAAACTAAGTCTTCTATTCATTAGCCAAAGTGGCTTTGTCTGTTGTAAGTAGTAGATGATTCTTATTAGCAAACAAGGCTCCTTCTTTGATAGACAAAATGACTTTGTCTATTATTTGTTTGTTAAATAAGTAGACGAAGTGCAAGCTATAGACTAAGTCTTCCAAATGGTTCATCTGTTGGTTTGTCTATCGTAAGTGATAAACGAAGTTGTGACATGCAGACGAATCCTCCTTTTAGTCATTCATATGATGGGTTGTCTATTAAGTAATAGATGACTCGTTGAGGCATGGACAACTTGTGGTTGTCTGATAGTTTGACTATTGCTAGTGATAGACAACCTTTGTAGATGAAGACGATAAACAAAGTTTTCTTCTTAAGCTTACTGTGCTGCTTTTACTTCATCTTCTATTTTTTTGTAGAGATTGTAGATAGGTTTCTTAGCTTCTTTAGTTTTCAGATGAGTATTATATGAGAGAAAAATGCTTCAGTAACTTGACTCCATTTAGCTTCTTTATTTATTTAATGTTATCTTAGTTTTATCTCTTGCTTCTGCAAATTGAATTTGTTTATTTCTTGAGGACAAGTGTTGACTATAAGCAGTTCTTCTGACTTATCCATGGAACAATTTATCTGAATCTTCCTATGGTAGATGTTATCTGATACTGACTTTCTATTTAGAAGATTTGTTTGATCACTCATTGAGGCTCGAACTTCATAGCTACAGATTTTCTTGATCACTTTTTTTCAAAGTTTCAATGTCATTATTTCTGATCACACTTGTCTTTCATAGCTATAGATTTTCTTGATGGCTTCTTTTCAAAGTTTCAATGTCATTCTTTCTGATCGTACTTGCTAATGCATTCGTTGGGTACGTTGTTCATCATATTCAAATTGCTTACCTGTATGTTTAGATCTATTTCTACAAAGCTTGGGAACACACTTGTTAGTGCCACACATGTTCACTCATATGTTGTTGCTTATCATCAAAACCTAACTATTTGTCATATGCATCATTTGGTTCTATAGCCTAGTTTGATACCACTTATTGGTTCTAAAATTTTGGCTAATAAGTAGATATATGTGCTTAAAATAAAAGAGAGAATAACTTGTAGCACATACATACAGTATTTTTATAGTGGATTAGCCCTTCCTAGGTTTCTACTCCACTTCTATGAGTCAGTTTCCTTTACTAAACTCTGGTTCCACTATAACACTTTTTGGTTTTATAATCTCACCAACAAATTACTGGTTTTCCAAGTTCACCAAAAACTCTTGCGCATTGGTTTTCAAGCTTACCAACTAACTTACTGGTTTTTCAAAGCTAACTAGAAAGTTGTAAAAATAGTTAGTTTCACAGAGCTTACCAACTAACTCTTGGTTTTTCAAAAAGGAATGTACAATAATAATGCCTCTTTTTTAGGCTACCATGTATGAAAGGTAAAGCTTAATTAAAAGAACAAAGTAAGCAATGAAATCAGAATCAAACTCCTTTTGAAGTTGATGTAGATCTAATGTTGAAAGTTCTGAATGCTTTGATAGTGACTTAGCAATTTGAGTTGAATAATTGAAAGTTGTGAATGCTCTTATCTTAATCAACAGAATGATTTATCAAAGATTCTTCTATCTTACTTTTGTGAGACTGAACATTTCTGTATTACTTCTCAATAGTACCATGGAGTTTTGTGATGCTTCTATGCAGTGTGATTGAATTCTGTATTACTTCTGACCAACATTATGATGCTTCTGCATTACTTCTGTGCTGTGCAATAATGTTCTGCTTTGCTTCTATGTAATAAGATAGTCCTTCTGAGTTGCTTCTGTGTAGCATTGTATTACTTTTGACTTGCTTCTATATTTCTGAAGAACTTCTGAGAGTAGGCAGATTTGTTATTTTAACTCTATAGTGCTTCAAAGTAACTTCTGTAGGTCTTCTATTGTCCATCATCATTACATATTGATTCTAAGTGAGTTCTAATAGGCTTCTGGCCTAGTTTTGAATTACATTTGGTAACTTCTGAGTGCTTTTGAGTCACACATTTTATTTCTAAAACACATTTGCGCTACTTTTGATTATCTTCTGATTTCTTCTTAACTTTTGATCTTTAATGCCAAGTCTCTAAGTAAGTTCTAAATTGTTTCTTAGTGACTTTTGAATATCTTTTTATTTAAGCATTCATATATATATGAAGGTTTACTGTAATGATTTTATAGCTTTTACTTTCCTTGATTGTTAGTACTTTAATTCTTTACTCATTTGTTTATTCATCATCAAAACTCATTTGTTTAATCTCATTCATCATCAAAATTAAGCTTAGTAAAGGGGTTAGACTTAACAATAATGACTTTGGGGACACCATGCAACCTTATAATCTTTTTCTACTAAATCCAGGCATACTTCTTAGCAGTAAAAGTGATTTTAACTGGAATGAAATGAGCTACTTTGGTTAGTCTATTCACAATCACCCAAATATTATCAAAGTCGGCTATTGTCTTTGGTAAACCAATGATGAAATCCATAGTTATGTCTATCCATTTCCATTTAGGGATTTCTATGGGCTATAATAAGCCACCCGATCTTTGGTGTTCTGCTTTTGCTTTCTAACATATAAAACACTTAGCCACATATTCTGCTATATCATTCTTCATGCCTTTCCACCAATACTATGATTTTAAATCATGTTACATTTTTATACTACCAGGGTGAATGGTATAAGGTGAATAATGTGCTTCACCTAATACTTTATGTATCACTGCACTTTTCCTAGGCAAAAACATGCGATTGCAATAACTTAAAATATTATCTATACCTAGCAAAAAATCTGAAAATTCATTCTTTTGAGCTTCCTTTTTCAGTTTGTGAAATTCCTCATCTATGGTTTCCTCTTGGGCTATCCTGATTTCATCTATCAAAATGGGCTGAATATTTAACTGACACATTTGGGCAACTATCTCTTTCATTCCTACATGCAAGTATATCCTCCTTAAATCTTCAATTGGTTCCTTTTTCTATGTGAGTAAGCATGGCATACTGTTCCCAGACTTCCTACTAAGAGCATCCACCACTACGTTGGCCTTTCCTGGGTGATAATGGATGTTCAAATTGTAATCTCCTAATAATTCCAACCACCATCTCTGCCTCATATTTAGTTCCTTCTAGGTAAAAATTTATTTCAAACTTTTATGGTTGGTATACACATCACATTTCTCCCCATATAAGTAATGCCTCCTTATTTTCAAGGGAAAGACTACTACAGTAAGTTCCAAATCATGTATGGGATAATTTTGCTCATGGGGCCTTAACTGTCGAGAAGCATAAGCTATCACATTTCCATTCTACATTAATACACAACCAAGCCCCTTCTTGGATGCATCACTATAGATAATGAATCCACCTCATCTAGATGATACTATCAAAATTGGTGCTTCTAGTAACCTCACTTTTAGTTCCTGAAAAGTTTTCTCACATTGATCATTCCATTCAAACTGGATTCCTTTAGAACTCAATTGTGTCAAGGGCATAGCAATTGTGGAAAGTCCTTCAACAAATCACCAATAGTAGCTAACTAACCCTAGAAAACTCCTAACCTCTATCATAGTACTTAGTCTAGGCCAATTTACCACTACCTCTATTTTGTGAGGATCCATGGAAATACCATCTCCAGAAACAACATGGCCTAAAAAAACTATGCTATTCATCCAAAAGTTAAATTTCTTTAACTTTCCATACAATTTCTCTTCTCTTAGTCTCTGTAGTGCCATTCTCAAATGAGACCCATGTTCTTACTTATTCTTAGAATATATCAAGATACCATCGATAAACGCAATGACAAACTGGTCTAGGTAGGTTTTTGTAACACTCGAGGTATTGAAAATGGGGGTAAATTTTGTTTTTAGATTATAATGATGATTTGAGTTGAACAAAATTAAATTTGAAATGAAATGGAGCAAGTGTATATGAAGTGCAGGTGAAATTAATGTAACTAGACTATTAAAAATATATGTCAGTAGTTACATGATTTGATTCTTAGATATTTGAGGAATATTATGATGAGAATTTTAATTATATATTAATGAGAAAATTATGGCAAGACTATATGAGAAAAAGGAGAAAAATGAAGAAAAGAGGCAAAAATATGTTAAAAAGAAACAGTCTATGAATATGATGTCACTTATATCCAATTTTTGAAATAGAATTTGGATGATTTAAAAATTATGTTTAACACAAAAGTTGTAGTACTCAAAATTATCTCTCGAATGAATTTATAATAAATTAATTCTAAGGTCATATAAGAGAGTTATAGCTGAAATAGTGTAATTGTCTCCAAATTAAAAAGGCGTCACTTTGAGGCTCTACTCCAAATTGAGGCTGATTCAGAAAAAGTGATTAACATAAAAGTTGTATCTCTTGAAATTATTCATCCAATGAGCAAGAATCACTCAATTATTAGTTCATATGAGAAATTTATGCTCAATGTATTGAAACTGCTTCTAATAGATAGTTAAAGACGAAAATGATGGGATTAACTTGTTAAATTTAAAATATTGTGTAATATGTATGCAAAATAATTTTAGAAATTTACTGAAAGACCCATTAAGATGAATATATGTGTATGATGTGAAACTTGCAAATGATTATTGATTTTTATGTGATATTTGAGGTCTAATTATCAAGCAGGTCATAATTAATTAATGTAAATAAATTAATTAAAATTTTATGAGAGTTACTTATGAAATTTATGTAAAATATAAGGGATGATTAAGAGAGGCATTAATCATATTCAACGCATATGTATACATAGATGTGCACAATTGAAGCACCATAACCTAGAGCACAAGGTGCTCCATCATTTCCATAACAAGCCCTTTTCGTTCCCTTCTCCATTCCATTCACATCCCCACCATAGCAGCCCTCCCTCATGTCCACGTATCACCTAGTTTCTTGCTAGAAAAGTTAGATTTTAAATGGGAAATCATCACTTATGATGCTAGCAACAGAAATCTCCTTGTTTGGGTGTGTGGATTGAAAGGAAAAGGAGTTCTTATCCCTCCATTCTTGTTGCTGCAAATCATGTGGCTTGGAAGAGCAAGAAAAGATCTTCATTTTCAAAGTAAAAAAATCACCCACAACCATTGATAAGCAATTCCTTTCAATCTATTGTTTCTAATTTTGATTCTAGGGTTTAATCTTGCAAGGATTACAACATTTTTATGGAGAATGGGGCTACCAAAAATGTGACTATTGCTGCCTATAAAAATGGGTAGCAGCATTTTGCCTTGGTGATGCTAACAATTATGAATTTTATGAAAAGGGAGAAATTAATTAGATTTATGGATTAAATAGGTTTATTATCAAGTTATTTAAATTTCAATCTTGTTGAAAAATAAATCATGTATTGCTGGGAACAATTTCCATTGAATGTGCCTTGCTGAAAATTTAATCCAAATTATGTAGACAAAATGTTTGCTGAAATACTTCAATGAAAAGCAAGTTGTAATTTTAGGGTTCCATTGTAAAACCTAAGTGGCTATTAGTTATGCATTTTGATGAGGTTTAGGTGCCTTAAAAAGGGTGATTAAAGAAGGGTGGAATTTTGGGCAGCAATATGCTGGTATAGGTATGAAATTTCTACATTGAATTAAATTAGAAAAACTTCCCAAGAATGGGCAGCCATATAGGTAGTTCATGTACTTGGAAAGTGTGTGTATTTGATTTCATTTTGGTGTGTGAAATGGGGGAGAAAACAATGAGGAATGTGTACTTGAAACCCATGAAGAAATCTCATGTCAAATCATGTTTTAGAATCATTTGTTTGGTAGCACTAAGAGGGTACAAAGTTGGAATTTCTGTCATCATGTAAATCATGTTTATAACATTGATTAAGGGTTATTTTGTGATTTTTGAACTTACGTAGTGGTGAAAACAAATGAGGTGATGATCAGGGATGATGATTGGACCTCAAGTAAGGTATTCAAGTGAAGAAAATCATTAGAAAAGTGAATTGGGTAAGAACTCCCAAAATAGACTTGTATGAACTTGTAACTTAAAAGGAATGATCATCCTTGCTAGAATAACTATAAAGGATATGTAATTGAACAATGAGATATGAATATACCTTAATGAGAAGATTAAGGAGGTTTCACCTATTTTTTGGCTTGAGTAGAATTTCCCATTTGAAATATATGTAACTTAAATTGTGATACATGTTGTATATGTAGGGTTATTGAGTCTGGATTGGAGCTAAGTTGTGCAACTTGAAGAATTGTGAGATGGTACTTCAATAAGGTAAATAGGCCCTTTTCTAACTAATGAATGAATGTATAGAATGATGGGATCATGAGTATCCCATTAATACAGGCACCATGTTTGTTTGTTTTACTGTGTGAATATGTGGGGATAATGAATATCCCTTAACTATGGTCACTATATTTTTAAAGATATTATTTTGTTACTTTATAGAGGACTAGGAATAGAGAGTATTTTGTGTTGATCTATAATGAATCATGTTGATTACTTTATATGTGGATGAACTTGTGGGTGGATGGGGATAGTGATATCCCATGATTTTGATGAGTAAAGTGATTATAGGATGTTGTGATTGGAATGATGGAATTGTATGTCTTATGATGACATGGACAATATGTATGAAATTAGTTATTATGGAATTATACATGTTGTGGATTCAAACATTTTCTTTTAATAGATTATTGAATATTGTTTATTATTCTACTAACTTACTAAGTTTGCCTGGATTCACCCTATTTATTAAAATTTTTAGTGGACAGGTTGAACAATGGAGCTCTGATTCAGAATTTAAAGATTATCAATTTATTTTAAATGGTGTTGGGACTAGTGATTCCTCATAAGAAAGATCTAATTGTAAATTGATGAGATTTAATGTATGATATAAATATAAAGTTATTGTATCAGCATGTCATTGTGATAGATTGTATTGATGTAAATTTTGTACAGATCTAGTATGCCATCTGCCATCACGATATGGTTTCAGTTCTAGGCAATGATGAATGATGTGGGTTTGTGGTTTATGATTTATTATAGTTGTTTAATTATGATATTGTATTATTTACAAATGAAGAGGTTTAAACCCTCAAATTGTATGATGGACTCTGTCAGATTTGTGGCAGAATGTTTCCTTAGAAATGGGGAAAGTGTAGGCTAATGGGAAAATGCATAGGCCCCCAGGTGGGGCGTGATAGGTTTAAATACCCTATTCATCAAATCCATAAAAACAGTAGGGGCATTTGTCAACCCAAATGGCATTTCAAGAAACTTGTAATGCCCATATCTCATTCTAAAGGTAGTTTTAGGTATATGCATGGGTTTCATTCTTAGTTGATGATATCCTCACTGCAAATCAATCTTTGAGAAAATTATAGCACCTTGCAACTAATTGAACAAATCATTAATACGAGTCTAGGGATACTTATTCTTAATAGTTTTCCCTATAATCATACATAATCTTAGGCTCCCATCTTTCTTCTTTACAAATAAAACTGGTGCTCCACACGGTGAGACACTAGGATGAATGAAACCCTTATCCATTAAGTCTTGCAACTACACCTTCAATTCTACCAATTCCACAGGTGTCATTCAATATGGAGCTTTAGATATTGGTTTTGCTCCAAGTCAGAGTTCAATGCAGAATTGTACTTCCCATTCTAGGGGTAATCCAATCAATTCTTTCAAAAACACATCCAGGAAATCCCACACCATGGTTATATCTTCTAGCGATCGATGCTCCAAATGGATATCTATGATAGATATCAAATATGCATCACACCCCCTCCGCATCAAATTGAGAGCTTAGCCAATATGAACTTCAGTACTCATCCTTAGGAATACTCCTAAAGGTGATTTCCACTTCATCAGGGGTCTTGAGGATTACCTATTTAGTTTTACAATCAATCATAGCTTTATATTCGACTAACCAATCCATGCCCAATGTAACATCCAAGCCTTCCATATTTAACACAATCAGAGTAACTGGCTACTCTCAATCACTATGGGAGCATCATAGTATGCCTCAGAACCTATATTAACTGCTTTTAATGGTGTAGACACTTCCATGACAATATGCATAAAGTATTTAGGCAATCTAACTCTATTCACAAATGCAATAGATACAAATGATTGACATGCACCATGTTCAAATAATACATATGCCATGCAATCACAAACAAAAAGATTACCCATGACTACATGATCCATTGATTCAGCTTCCTTGCAGTGGTTTCCTGAATTACTATAGTCATTTGGGGCCTATGCTCCCCTTGTTGGCGCCCTAGGGCTACATTGGGTCCTCAACCTCTACCCCATGTCATTAATCTGCCACATTCAAGCTATGGTGGCTCTCATGATGCTACATTTTCACTCCTCTCCTACAGGGAAGGACAATTCCAATGCCTACATCACCACATAGGAAACAAGTAATTCAACCCTTCTGTCCTGATCTTTGAGTCTGTTCAAACATCTGAATTATTTATCTTGTCTACCCCAAGATTCATCTTATCTGCCATTCTCTTAGACTTTTTGGGCATTCAAACCTCAGATGTCCAGGATGTCTACAATTATAACATACCTTTTTCTGAGGTTACATTACTTTCTGGACTATTTCCTTGATCATTCTAGGCCCTTTTCCAAAGTCCTAAATCGCCATCTCTAGCATGTCTCCTCTCCCTTTTATATTTTCTTCTTCTTCTTGCTCCACAATGCAAGCATGCTCCAAAATTTCCTCATATCGAGTTAACATAAATGGAGCTACATCATGCTGTATGGACAATCTCAATCCTTCTTGAAAATTTTGAGTTGTTTCTAGAGAATCTGTATGATCCCATGGCATAAACCGTGCCAAGGACCTGGACTGTTCATTATATTCTTCCAGAGTTCTTCTACCTTGTACTAAGTTCATGAACTCCATGGCCTACCTAATCCTTTCATTGGCTGGTACATATTGATGGAAAAATCTTTCTCTAAACTTTGCCCATGTTAGCCCCGCACCATCTTCAGGTATAATTAATTTCTTTCTGTTCCACTAGATTTCAGCATCTCCTTCCAATTGGTAGATCACATATAGAACTTTATGCTCTTTAAGGAATCACGTATAAACAACCACCTTCTCCATTTGGAGATCCATTTATCCACAATGCGATAATCCTTTTGCCCTTTGAAGACAGGAAGCTTCATATCGTGTAATGCTGTCATACTAAAATCCATCCCAGGTGGCTCTAGAGATGTTTGACCCAAATCTACTACCTAGCCACTCACATTAGCTAGTCTCATAATCAAATCAACTAACCTCATAGGCCCTTTTGTTAGTCTTTATTGTACTTGCACCAATTCTTAAAGCGTTTGTGCCATGTTCATCATCATTGCCATCATAGCTTCAAATTCTAGAGTCACACCATGCAGTGGCAGAGTGGCCCCACTTCTAAGACCTAAGGCGCTTGGCCTATCTACCCTTATAGGTCCCCTGTCTTACCTGGACTATATACCCCTGCCTATGGCTGTCTTACCTCTTCTGGCTCAATAACCATTTCATCCTCTACCTCATTTGGTATTTGTCTAGATCCACTGCCCTACCCAAGTTGCTCTACCTCTCTCAGCGCTCCTAATGGAGCCTCCTGAATAATTATGCCTCTGGGCAGAGCAAAGGTAGATTGTCTTTGTGGCTCCTCTTCTTCTATGGGAGACTTTACCTTATCTATTCTTTTCTTTGATGCCATTACTGCACAAATAACATTATAAGATAAGATTATATAATCATACATAGATAAAATATCAATACAACTTACAAGCTACTTTCCATTCTTAGACTAATGTCTCCCCCATGTTTCTATTAGCTTGTAAACTCACACCAAGCTTCTTATTCTTTCTATGATTAGACAACCCTAGTCATCATAATTCACGAACTTACTTCCTCATAAAAATTTCATGCTTGTCCCCTACAAGATTACTTCCCCATTTTTTGTGCTTGTGTGCTATGCAATATTAGATAAATGAAAAAGTAGTAACATGCAAAGAAAGTAACGCAATCACACAAATAAACAAGCACAAACAAACAATATGATTTTATAGTGGTTCGAGAACCCCATCCATACATCCACTCTTCCAAGAGCACAAACTCATTATACCTTGGGTTCCACTATACCCCGTACAATAGAAATACAATAGTGTCCCCAATATCTTTTAGATTCCAACTCTATGGGGCGTAAACAAGTATCCCTAACACTCTTCTAGAGTCTAGATCAAGGGCACGTAAACTAGTATCCCCAATAATCTTCCAGATTCCAGCTCTAACGGCATAACTTTGGTTTCATGGGCTAACCAAAAACTCTACCTTTGCAGGTATTTTGTGTACATGAATATGCCTCTATCTAGACTAATAAGTACACACTGTTAAAGCACAAATGAAATGATAACCCATTAAGTAAATTACACTGATTTCAAACTCCCTTGATGTGGTATTGATGTGGCGTTGAAGCTCTTTGATCTTAGTTACTCTTGGAGTGAAAACACATGGAGAACTTGAATGGGTTTCTTGTTGGTTGAATCATCTTTGTCACTTAGAACCCCCAATCTCCTTGATGATCTTTTGGAGGACTTGATCTTTGAGTAACTCTTTGTAGCACACAATATCTCTCTTGGATATATGAAAGAAGTAGGCCTTGAATAGATACAGAAAAATGAAGCTCTTGGATGATATTTGAAGTTTAAAGCTCTTTGGCCTAGGGATGCAAAGATTTTTGGAAGGTTTCAAGCTCAATCCCCTTGCTTCTTCAACTTCGAATCATCTCTTAGCTTCCCTTTAAATAGACTTTGAAAACTATGACCATTGGAAGGAGTGGGATGTAATTTCAAAGCCTGCAATTTTCCAATTTTCGAACATTGAAAGTCAGCAGGTGCAACTAGCAGGCAGTTTTGTCAAGTGACTGTGCCCCAAGCGATATGGCAGGCGGCTTCCCCAAGCGATTGTGGTTAGATGACTACAAAAACTCCCACACCCATCTTGTTGTCTAGTCGCAGGTGATATGGCATGAGGTTGTGCCAAGCAACTACCACACAAGTGATATTGTCAGGCAGCTGTGATCTAGCAAGTGGTATCTTCAGATGAAGTATTTTGTCTATAAATGGTGGGCAGTATCTGCAGGTGCCTACGACAAGAGACTATCATCCTGCACTCAACTTTTTTGTATATCACCATTTACGAAACTTTGAATTTATTCATTATGAATCAAAACACTTTTACCCCTATAGTTTTTATAAAATTTCAAACATGGATAAAAATATGAATTAAGCTTTGAACAAGAATAGATGTAATCAAGTGTGTCTATGAAGCATGCTTATTCAGATGTGTCTATCCATGATGCTTTTCTCAAGTTGTAAGACATGGATAAAAATAGCATGTTTATTAGGGTGTGTTCATCCATCCTCTCAAGCTCATGTGTTATATCAAGTAAAGGCTTAAGATGATAATTTCATGCTTATGTTTAAACAGAAGTACATCAATGATCCAACATATGATAAGCAAGATTAATTTACTATGGATTATAATGATTTCATTGAAGCACACTTATTATAACAAGTTTATCCACACATGATTTTCTTAAAATTGTAGAGCATGTTAGATGCGTCAGTCACATGTTATATTTTCAATTGATGATTCCATGAGGCACTTTACATATTTATGATTCAACACATTATTAACCATTTTAATGCACTATGAATCATAATGAATCCTTTATTATTGTAAATATTATCATGCCAAGAATATTTTTTTTTCATTTCAGGCTTTCTAGACTAGAATTATTATTAGTATAGATTAATTCAAAAACAAGTTTTATTGTCATCAAAATTATATACAATAAACCTACATTCTCCCACTTTTTGATTATGACAAAACTTGAAAACTTAGGACATTTTAGGAATATGCTAATGATCCTTTTCTATTTGCAAACTCCTCTATCTGATTTAAATTTATAAAGTTATAATCCATTGGAGTACAAGTCTAAAATTATCATCCTTTGGAGTACAAGTCTTACCAATTAAAATAAGTCTTTTTCAATTCTTCTCCCCCTTTTTGTCAACATTTAGAAAGGGTTAAGAAATAGGGAAAATGGTTTTTGCAATTATAATCAAAAGATAAAACTCTCTATGTCTTGTTGGGTTCTTAAAAGGATACAACATGAAGGAACATGTCTACCATTGGTTGGATCCATCCCAAGCATAATGATGACCATGAAATAGAATATACTCATTTATATTATGTGCATTATTCAAATAAATCTTATTGAAAATGTTGTTGATTTATCCCTTATTGATACAAACTGTTTGATGCATAATGAAGTCTGCCATTTAAGTTTTAAAATCAATAGTTATCATGCTCATTGAATTAATCTAAAGGTAGGTGATTAAAATGAAAACACGATTGATTTAGATATTTTCACAAAGATACTTTTGATACCATGGAGGGAATATGTTTTTATCAACATTTAAAATACTTAAGTCAGATGCTTTTCAAGTTTTTCTAGGAATGGTTGCCATAATCATGAAATAAAAGGATGTTTATCAATAAATAGATGATAGATATATTGAAAGGCAACATTCAAACATTGTAAAAAAATGTAAGCAAGTGTCAAGCATTTATCATTGCATTCATCAAAATCATAACAAATAAATATTGATTCATTAATAGTTATTTCAAACTTTCTGAAGGAATTGTGAAACAACTGTTAAAGAATGTTTAAACCTTACCATGTAAAAAATTGTAAATTGTATATTAATTAGAATCATAAAGGCAATCATACAAGTTATCACAACATTTCAACACAAAGAAAATTTTCAAAACATAAAATGTCTTTATTAACATTTTGTTCTCCCCAAAACATTCAACCTCTAAAAGAAATCTGATGTCTAGATGTGAGCATTTGTAGGAGGTATAGGTGAAGTAAATTCCCCCTAAATAGCATTTTGGGTAGAAATAAGCTCCTTTATTGGAAAGGTTGGTTCTAGATCATCCTGGGTGTCATGGGCTGGAATTGTACATGAAGTAGGGTCGGCTCTATGTTTAGACTAAGGTGTCTCATAATGTGAGAGAAGAGTATCCAATTTCTTTCCTATCCTCTCTTGTGCTTTTCTCAAGTCACCTAATTCTTCTTTTAATTTACTTCTTAGCTCTCCTACCTATTTCCTCATTTCAAAAGACTTTGAAGCATATGCAGATAACCTTGGAATAATGACTTTAGGTGAAATCCTTGGAGGTGAAGTTTGTCTATCTGCAATGGCATTATCCCTGTCAGCTAGTTATTCCTCTTCACCCATTTCCGCCATTTCTTTTTGTTCATGTGAGGGTCCTCCTTCATCTTCTTCTTCTTCACTCTCATTATTTTCTTCCATTTCTCTCTCATTCTTTTCATTCCTCTTTGCCACAGTCTAAAATTTTGATTCCCATTCTCTTCAGGTGTTTCTCCTACCCAGTCCTTTTTGAGAGATGACATATGTAGACTAGATTCTACATTCAAAGGAACATGAAAATATTCAAAGATCCAAGTTAGACACACTCCATATGGAACTATATGATCTATTCTCTATGGCATGTATTCAAATGCAGTGATCATTAGTTTTGGTAGGCTGACTTTTTGATAATTTTATATTTTCCACAATACTTTGGCTTCCATAGCAGTCACTTGTTTTGTTCCTCCAAGCTTAGGTCTAAACATGTTTTCTAATACTTTTCTCAACATCCTAAACTCAATGGTTAAGTCATTTGTCCTCATGTATGTGTGAGTAGATGTGTAAATTGTGCCTACGAATAGATTATTGAAAATTTCTTCTTTCTTCAATTCATCTTCATCTTCTATGGCTAGCACTCCTAGAATTTCTCCAAGGTGTTCTTCAGATGATAAATCATATGTTCCAAAGATAATTTCTGCACCTTTCACCATTGACTTATAAGAATTCGGTTTCCAGTTGAAATAGAAAATAAGAACCAGATCTTTATATATGGGTGCCTCATATTCCATCAATTTATTCCATCCTTGATCATTCAACATAGATCGAATAACAGATGTGCATTTATCAAGAAAATTCAAATCTATCTTCTTTTGAACATGGACTAGTCTCCCAAGCATTAAGGTATAAAATTTGAATTTCCTATTTTCACTGCCAAAGTAATATGCAGGTAAATTTGGGGGTTCAAATTTGGCAATAGAAACTTTCTTCCATCAACATCAGCTAGTAGAGTACTTAAATCAAACTTCCTTCTTCATTCTTCATTTCGTCCTACATTTTCTTCTTCTTCATCATTCATATCAAGTTTGGAAGAGGAAATACCTTGGGTCCTTGAAGGTTGACTATTCCTAGATGAAGTTCCAGCTCTAGAAGTGGAAGCTTGGGTTGTGGAAGTTCCTCCTTGAGTTCTAGGTCGTTTGACCCCTTTCTGGGTTTTGGAGACTATAATTTTTGGTGCCATTAAGATGTAGAAACTGAATGAGAATGAGGGAAACTTATAGAAATAGCTTTTATCGATGAATGGAAATCACA
>JAYJMB010002198.1:0-15587 GCA_036873735.1 Pouteria campechiana
TCAATATTTTTCCTAATTTACACCTTCGGCATTCCATCGCCTTAAATTTATTTTCTTTTTCACTTAAATCGTTTATTAAAAACACTTTGATACATTCGCAACCTCATCATCCAGGTGAGTTGGGCAACTCAGTAAGTAGGTATGTGATTTAATCAATCATATATAGGATATCTACATTATATAATCTTACATATGCAAATGGAACTACTATCATGAGACCAATACAAACAATGATGAGAATTTCTAGATAAGACTTTACTAATATAAGTACATCATTTATATTTTGTCTACCACCAGTTAGCATCATGCTCGGGAGGCCATTAACTAAGTGGACTAAACCACATATTAGGTGAACTCAAGCACATACCAAGTGGACTCAGCCACATACAAAGTGGACACAACTACATACAAAATGGACTCAGCCACATACAAGGTGGACACAGCCACATACCAAGTGGACTCAGCCACATACAAAGTGGACATGACCACATACCAAGTCAACTCATGTAATGCCCCACCTCTTGAGGCATTATGTAATGCCCCACATCCCCACTGTTAGTCTCGAAGGTTGGGCAAAACCCAAGAGGGGAGGGATGAATTGGGTACTTAAAAAGTTATTTCTCAACCCTTCCTTCTAGCAATCAATTACTCAATCAACAAATGCACAAAATAAATAAGACAAAATAATTTTTATAGTGGTTTGAGCAAAAACTCTACTCCACTCTTCTAAGAACACTTTTCTCTTAGTGTCTTGTCCACTATTCCCAATTGCAGAAATACAATAGTGCTCCTAGCACTTTTCTAGATTCCAACTCTAGGAGGCATAAACAAGTGTCCCTGACACTCTTCTAGATTCTAGCTCCAAGGGGCTTAAACAAGTGTCCCCAACACTCTTCTAGGTTCTAGCTTTAGGAAGCATGAATAAATAACTCTTATTTACACTTAGATAGTCATTGCTCTTCATGAGTCTAGTCTTCACCACTGGCTCAAGGAACTTTACAGAAAATGAATATTAGAAGTTTATGCATAGGAATTTCTTAGTTTTCCCAGGGGAAGGTTTCTGAAAGTTGAATGTAGAAGTAAATGATCTTCCCAAAGGTAGTTTACAGCCTTCAAAGAAAAGTTGAAGAAGGTTTGAAAGTAAGGCTTTGGACTCTTGAAGGATTACAGAAGGTTTAGCTCAGATCAGTAAATGCTCTCAAGAGGGTTTTGAATGATTTTTTTGAATACTTCGTTAGTTCCTCTTGCTCTAATGAGGCTTCATTTATAGCTGCTTTGAATTCCAGTTGTTGGTGGTAGGTGAGCTCCATTAATAATAGAAGATGTTCTGATTGGTGTATTTTGAATTCTTTGACTTCTGCTTATTCCTCGTATGCTGGAATTCCTGCAGCACCGACCCTGGAGAAGATGATTTCTGGTTTCTCAATAAGCTCTGTTCGAGGTATTATTGCAATGGCTGCCTCTTTCTTTAATATAGAAAGATTGTTATTAATATTGAGTAAAGGCCAACGATTCATTCTGACTATTACTTATGTTTTACTTATGATAGACGAAGTATTTGTCAAGCTATCAATAAGATAAAGTTCCTTCATCTTTGTCTTTCATAATTGGCAGATGAATCATCCTTTCTATTATTGCCAAAAAAATCAACCATTCAAGTTCTTTGTCTATTGCATCATAAAGGCACAGATGTCTTGTTACTTTAGTGCTTCGTCTGTTGGGTTTGTCTAATGTAAGTAACAGATGAAGTGTTGGATCATAGATAGGTTTTCTTCATGTCTTCATCTGATGGAATATTTCTTCACTTTGTCTGTAAATGACAGACGATCACTGATGAATTTTTTGTTTTTCCAAATGCTCTTTGCTTCTTCTACTTTGTCTATTCTTAGCAGACCATCATTAGCTCACTTGAGATAGACAAAGTTTCTACTCTGCCATATGATTCTTGCTTCTCTGCTTTGTCTATTGATGGTAGATGAACTTTTTATTCTGCTGAAAGATCTTCACTTCTTCTACCTTTGTCTCTTCTCATCAAATGACCATTGGCATAATTGTGGCTTACTTATGATAGATGAAATTTGTTGTATACATCCTATTTTGCATTCGTCAGATATAATTTTTTACTTTAACAAATGAATGGAAATAGCCAAGTTCTTTTCATTCATGCTTTGTTTGTTACAACACTTCATCTTTTGCTTTTCTACTTGCTTAAGCCTTGTCGCCATGGAATATTTTTTTGTGGTCATTTTTCTTTAAGACGTGCAACTTGATTCTGTATGCTAAAATTTTGATAACAACCATAAGTATATAGTCTATAATCAAGTTTTGTTTGTCATCAAAACCATGCATTAATTTCAACACCCATTAATTTCAACACCCACCCTATGTGTTTTCATCTCACATTACCAGGGCCGATGCGGGATGTTAATATTTTCTTAACAATTATCCATTTTTATGCAATTTTTGCCAAAAATTTGGCAGAGTCTACCCTAAATTATCAAAGTCTACCTGGAATGCATTCATTTAATATATAAAAACTAAATTTAATAAGCATAAAATAATTAAGATTAACAAAAACTCATAGCACACCCTCAGCTCTATCCCAAGATCGGAACCAATCATGATGGCAATCACATAGCTATAATTAAAATTATATCACTATGACATGCCCATGCTATACAATATACATCATTCTAATCTTATTATAGAAATTTAATTTAACTTTTAATTTTCAAAAATATAACATGAAGGGATTCCAATCCCAATTTACCATTCCATAATCAAAATTTCTTCTAATTTGGATTATTAGTCTCAATCCATAGTTGGGATTCTTCACCTGTCCTGTCAGCTAAAAAATAGAATAAGAAGGCATGAGTTCAGGCAACTCAGTAAGTAGGCAAAAACAGCAGAAAATAATGATTAAACTTAACTCACATGTTCTAACCAAGAACATGAATTAACTATAAATGTAATCACATCATCAACATACTTATGAGGTATATAGCCTTAGTAATTGAATAACTCAAACAAGTGTAATCATGTAATACTTCCATGAGGCTCAAATCTCATTTTCTAATCCAATAGCCCACGCCGTTTAGGTGTATAACACCACACCCATGCCATCTAGGCATGACATATTAGTTCTATTATGCCATTCATGCATAGTATCCTAAAACTCTGTCTTCCACATCATAACATTCCACACGAATACCACACATCATATTAAAATTATGCCATACAGGCATAACTTTAGAACTGTACCATTGAGGCACAACACAATAACATTATATCAATTCTAGGCCATTTGGCCCATCTTAAATCACAATTTTGCCATACAGGTATGTCATACAAATCTCATGTATTTTACTATGCCATTCAAATACAGTATTTCATCATTCTGGCAATTACATATTATGGAATGACTTCACATTTCATTAATGAGTACATTCAATCAATATAGCATATAACATAACCATCATAGGATACACTCATCCCATCTATTCTATTGAGCATAAACATGGGATATTTTCTATCCTCATTCATTTAGAAGACATCCAAACATAAGAAAAGGCAAGCTACAGGATATCCTCTATACCCACACATATTATCATAATTATCATAAACAAAATGCCATGCCATGTATCCCTATCATTCATAATTTCATCAAAGCCAAGTAACACCAATCTTTAACCAAATACGGGATAACCATTATTCCTCAACCAAAACATACATCCCCATCCACGCATTCAATAGACAGAGCCTACTTACCTTAGGAAACATTTATTTCACCATCCTTCAAGTTCATAACTTAACTTCCATAACATGTAATACATACATCATTATTCAATTTACATATGTTTCTCATTGAGGCAATTCATCAAATGTATAATAGGCATCATTTACATCCTAATCTTTCAACAAGATGTTTTAAGGCATTTCATTCCCAACTACTATAATCAACCCACAACATAATTAACATAAATTTTACTATAACCACATGCTAATCAAGCTTCTAAACAAAATAAATTAGGGAAAAATTACATTTTTATACAAAACCCTAAATCACTATTCATGCAAGTTACTATTCATGAATGGGGTTATGCAAAAATCACATTTTCCAAATTTAAATCATGCCAAAACATTATAAATCAAGTATTAATCATGTTTTCCCATCAAATTTCACACATAATTCAAGAATACTCCCCCCAAATATTGTTCACGGATTTGCTGTAAACCCTTGCAAATGGAATATATAAAATCATTGAGAGAAATTGAGATTTACCTCAAGATTCATGCATAATCTTTAGTTTTCATCCGTTTCTCACTCCAAATCTTCAAAGATCAGCCATGCATCACATCCAATACAATTTCCAGCCCATAAACCACACTCAAATAGCTATAAAGGGGATTTTAATTCATAATTTTAAGGTTTCTCATGGAAAAGCAAGAGTTTCCATGCTTAACAAGAGTTTCCATGCTTAAACCTCAAGAAAATGGCTCAAGGGTGATGGGTTTTCGTGGCTAGGGAAGGGAGAAACAGAGGAGAAAGAAAAATTGTGAGGAATGAAGAGCATCGGGCCAAAATTGGCCCTAAAAGCACAAATCAGTGATCCGGCACTGCTGGCTCCAATTTTGGCGCCGACGGTACCCAAATCTATCCTCTAGACATTACCTCACTGTTTTGGTTATAATGTAAGATGTTAGATTTATGTGGTTTTTGATGCATTACAAAGATAATTTCAAGATCTGCAACTTTTATGTTTATTACTTTTTCTAATTACATCCCAAAATATAGGTGATTTAGACTTAAAGTGACACCATATGTTTAACCTAATTTACGGCTCTAGAGACAGCTAAAGTAATTCAAATCTAATTTTTTCATATCATATCTAATTCATATGATTCTTGATTCATTTAAATATAAATTTAAAGTGCTACAACTATAATGTTGGGCACATTTTCTAAATAATCCATAAAATATGACAAAAATTGGGTACAAGTTGCACTTATATAGTTTTCAGCTCATGTTCTCATACAATTATGCCCAAAATATAAATTAAATTCAAGCTTTTTTCTTCATTATTTTCCTTTTCCATAGTCCTATTAGTATGTAATCATATAATTATATGAAATTTAATACCCTGGGTGTTACAAACCACCCCTTTTACAAAAACTTTCATCCTTAAAACTTTGATTATCGTGGTATTTTCTCCAATCGCAACCTCATTAATGCATTCATATCATTTCACACTTGCGGATCCATATCCATATGAGACACCATGCAAGTTGTATTATACTAATCATATATATCTGATCATTCAGTGACCATAATACAATTTCTCATCCATGGCATTCAACATGTCAAAAACAAAATCAAATCAAAATTAACTCTTCCATTTCATCCATATGGGTACAAGCTTTACTCATAGAAAGAATGAACTAGGTTTACTCCTCTCATGATCACTCATAGAAAGGGATATCTATCCCTCTATCCATGTACTCTCTTTTTGTTATCGCTACACCAATTTCATGACATATGGTTATACACAAGTGGTCTATCAAGCCGAAATGCATACTCATGATGCATAGTTCATGCACATAAACTCAAAATGTGACTCCTATAACCAATGCAATCAATTGTACATACAATCTTGTTATGAGGTATCCTTCAATCACACATGGCATTATCAATTATAGTTTATGTATATCCAAAACATAGTAGTCTCATAACATTCACATCAATGTATACCAATGATAATGCAATAATAAATGACAATAATAATATCGTAGCAATTCCTTGCTTATGATTCACAATGCCACATAGTTCAGGCTATCGGGCTTCCTCCCATACTGTCATCCACACAACCACCTCTAACTAGGCCATCTAGGCTGATCATCAAGCAACGCCCGGCCATGCCAGCTGCTCACATAACCCCTCACAACAACCGGTGGTTTTCATGAGCTAACCACCAACTCATTAGCAATTGGTGGTTTTAAAGAGCTGACCACTAACTCACTAGTTTACAAGCTTACCAGTAAACTTATATAATGGTGGTTTTCATGAGCTTACCACTAACTCATTAACAAGCGATGGTTTTCATGAGCTGACCACCAACTCATTGGCAAACATTTTTATATCAAGTTCATGCATATGTATGCCACTCACATACATCATATCTATAACTATACAACTATGTAAACACATTCCACATATATAACATTTCACCATTAGAGCAATTTAGGCTTAGAGAAAATTCAATGTCATTACACAGGGAAATACCTAAATTCATCAATTATATCAAAACAATTCAATCCAAGTATAGTGGAATTCAATATTAACCAACACAATCATGGTGCACATGCCAACTTGTTCAAATCAAATTGCTCACAAACAAGGTTATTTAATCACACATAATATATCATCCTGTTTAACAATCAATCATGGCAAGACAATGCCGTATTAACACCATTTCAATTAACCAAATCAATTAAATCAATACATAAATACACAATATTATCTCAACATATCCATCACATCAATTCCATTCTGGCATTACATTTTGTAATAACCTGGTGCTCCAGCATATATTCTCCACTTTTCCCAATGCATCCTTACCAGGAATCTCACCGGACTCACAGATTTGTTCCTTCTGGAGCATAATGCATCCTTAACAGGAACCTTACTAGCTCCTCTAGGCCCATCCTTCACCCACCCAAAATAGGTGATACCTTTGCAACCGAGCCTCACATATTTAGCCCAGGACTCCCTCCCTCACCCAGACGATGTGGGATATCACACAATCACAACAATGCCATTCTGACATTAAAATTATAATCATAAAACTCATCAAGCATCACTCACAAAATTCATGCCACTACATGCCATGTCCCATCAAGGCAATCAAACAATCAACCAAATTTGCATCACATCTTATTTTAAGGAATCCAATGATTCCATTATAAGCAAACAAACAATTGAACTCAATTTCAATTTTTAATACCTATACATAAAACTTCACAATTTCATCATTTCACTTGCATTCTAACAATTAATTTCAAATAAACTATAAATAAACAATATTCAATTCTAACCTCAATTCATGAAACTTCATAGCTTCATTTACTCGGTACACTATATAATGTAACATTCAAACAGTCCATATCAAACACATTGTAAAGGACAATATATCGACCTTATCATGTGATGCACATATAGGCACTACCATGCTTCACTGTACTATTCTGATCATAACAGGAATATATCACATTTGTGTTATCACAACATGATCATATTCATTTCATATTCACGTTATCTAATCACTCTTATATCAGTTTATACTTATCATTTACATGTCCTCCTTTTCCTTACGCCTTCCTATATTTTTCATAAGTCCAAAAAAAACTATGTTGTCATGTCATGTTCTTTTGTTCCTCTAAAAATTACCATCATGATTCTAGCCTTAGTGCTCTCATACATATGAGCATGACTTATCACACAGCTAAGCTAGAGGCTCTGATACCATCTGTAACGCCTTGCATCCCCACCTAATGCATTTTCTTCTTGGAATACCAAGGCTGAGGCAGGATGTTAATATTTTTCTAACAATTCCCCATTTTTATACAATTTTTGCCAAATATTCAGCAGAGTCTACACCTAGAATACATACATTTAATATATAAAACTAAATTTAAAAATTATGAAATAATTAAGATTAATAACAACTCACACCCACACCCTCAGCTCTGTCCTAAGACTGGAATTGATCATGATAGCAATCACATAGCCACAATTACAATTCTAACACTATACATGCCCATGCTATTCTAATCTTATTGTAGAAATTTAATTTAACGTTTAATTTACAAAAATATAACATGAAGGGATTCCAATCCCAATTTACCATTTTATAATCAAAATGTCTTCAAATTTGGATTATCAATCCCAATCCATAGTTGGGTTTCTTTACTTGTGCTGTCAGCTAAAAAAATAGAATATGAAGGGGTGAGTCCGGGCAACTTAGTAAGTAGCCAGAAACAACAGAAAATAATGATTAAACTTAAGTCACACATTCTAACCAAGAACATGAATTAACTATAACATGTAATCACATTATCAATATACTCATGAGGTATTTAGCCTTAGTAATTCAATAACTCAAATCATGTAACACCACACCCATGCCATTCAGGCGTATAACACCACACCCATGCCATCTAGGCATGACATATTAGTTCTAGTATGTCATTCATGCATAGTATCCTAACTATATCATCCACATCATGTCATTCCACGCAAATACCACACAACATATTAAAATTGTGCCACACAGGCGTAACTTTACAACTGTGTCATTTAGGCACAACACAACATCATTATATCAATTCTGGGCCATTTGGCCCATCTTAAATCACAATTTTGCCATACAGGTACATCATACAAATCTCATATATTTTACTATGCCATTCTAACATAATATTTCATCATTCTAGCAATTACATATCATGGAATGACTTCACATTTCATTAATAACTACATTCAATCAATATAGCATATAACATAACCATCATGGGATACACTCATCCAATGTATTCTATTCAGCATAAACTTGGGATATTTTCTATCCTCATTCATTTAGAAGACATCCATACACAAAAATAGTCAAGCTATGGGATATCATCGTTAATTATCAACTCACATCTTCACATATTATCATAATTATCATAAACAAAATACCATGTATACCTATTATTCATAATTTCATCAAAGCCAATTGAACATCAATCTTTAACCAAATACGAGATAACCATTATTCCTCAACCAAAACATACATGCTCAAAAATAACCAACAGAATATTCCATATCCCCATCCATGCATTCAACAGATGGAGCCTACTTACCTTAAGAAATGTTCATTTCACCATCCTTCAAGTTCATAACTTAACTTCCATCACTAGTTGAATAATCATACACATGTAACACATACATCATTATTCAATTTATATATGTTTCTCATTGAGGCAATTCATCGAATGTGTAATAGGCATCATTTACATCCTAATCCTTCAACAAGATGTTTTAAGGAATTTCATTCCTAACTACATATAATCAACCCACAACATAATTAACATAAATTTTACTATAACTACATGCTAATCAAGCTTCTAAACCAAATAAATTAGGGCATAATTATATTTTTATACAAAACCTTAAATCACTATTCACATAAGTTACTATTCACAAATGGGGGTAATGCAAAAATCACATTTTCCAAATTTAAATCATGGAAAAACATTATAAATCAAGTATTAATCATGTTTTCCCATCAAACTTCACACATAATTCAAGGATTATCCCCCAAATACTATTCACAAATTTGCTATAAACCCTAGCAAATGGAATACATAAAATCAATGAGAGAAATTGAGATTTACCTCAAGATTCATGCATAATCTTTAGTTTCCATCTATTTCTCAATCCAAATCAATGAGAGAAATTGAGATTTACCTCAAGATTCATGCATAATCTTTAATTTCCATCTATTTCTCAATCCAAATCTTCAAAGATCAACCATGCATCACGTCCAATATAATTTCCATCTAATAAACCACACTCAAATAGCTATAAAGGGATTTTTAATCCATAATTTTAAGGTTTCTCATGGAAAAACAAGAGTTTCCATGCTTAAAACTTAAGAAAATGGCTCAAGGGTGGTGGGTTTTCGTGGCTAGGGCAGGTGGAAATAGCGGAGGAAGAAAAGGGGGTTAGAATGAAGAGCATCGGGCCAAAATTGGTGTTAAAAACACAAATTAGCTAATCGGCGCCGTCGGCTCCAATTTTGGCACCAGTGGTGCCCAAATTTGTCCTCCAGACATTGCCTCACTGTTTTGGCAATAACATCCTAGGAAAATATCATATTTAGGTGATTTTGAATGGATTACAAAGATAATTTCATTATCTCTAACTTTCGTGTTTATTACTTTTTCCAATTCAATCCAAAAGTATGAGTAATTTGGACTCAAAGTGACACCATGTGTTTTAACCCAATTTACAGGTCTAGAGATAGCCAAAGTAATTCAACTCTGATTTTCTCATATCATATCCAATTCACATGATTATTGATTCATTGAAAGATAAATTTAAAGTGCTACACTTTCATGTTGGAGACATTTTCTAAATAATTTATTAAATATGATAAAAATTAGGTACAAGTTGTACCTATACAATTTTTAGCTTCATATTCTCATACAATTGTGCCCAAAATATAAATTAAATTTAAGTTTTTTCTTCATTATTTTCCTTTTCCTTAGTCTTATTACTATATAATCACATAAATATACAAAAATTGACACCCTAGGTGTTACACATTACATGCTATATTTCTCTTTCATTTCACCATAATTTCCCCATTTCTAGGGTGGGGTACTCAAGTTTCATTTTGTATAAAATATTTTGTAGAATTTGCCTTGAATTATATGGGTCAATACCTAGCAACAATCATATAATAATCAAATTCTAACTTAATAATAAAACATCTATATTAACCATAACTCATACCCATGCCTACAATTGTTTACCAATAATCAAAACTGAATTATTATGGCACTCTACTTCACTAAGATTAAACAGATCCATATACAATAATATCAACAACTAATATGACATGCCACTACATATCCTTTATACAACATTAAAATCAAATGTAATTATAAAATTTTTACCATGAGATTACAATCCCAAGCATTATACCACAAAGAAAACATCTTCACTTCTTACCTTCCAATCCCAAGCCATAGTTGGGATTCTGTACCTAACCTGTCGACTAAAAAAAATAATATAACAAGGTGTGAGTCCTGACAACTCAGTAAGTAAACACAAATAATAAATAATAAATAATAAATAATACACAAATAGCATAATTCATACAAAATAATCAATCATCTTGGCGAACACATATCACAAATATGCCATAACGGCATGAACATCTTATAACTATACCACTATACCAAAATATCCACAAGGAATGTTTTCCTTTTATCAATACATACTCTCATTCAATTATCCAATATACCAAAATAAAGAATCTGAAAACAATCCTTCTCCCTATCCATCATCCCTACTTCAATCTAAACAAATACAACTTAAAGAAATATCTATTATTCTCATTCCATATCACCATCTATTTATATACACGTTCATACACAAGAATAATCATATTCTCATAATATCAACAAACACTACATAATTCATTCCAAGGGATATTAGTTATCCCTAACATTTATACCTTCACAATCCAATATAAACATCAATCATTAGAAATAAAGGATATCTACTCTTCCCAATCAAAACAAGCCCCAATTCAAACATATGGGCAAATCTCCATGCATTCAACTAGAAAAGGGGACCTACTTACTTCAACAAAGCACACTGCTATAACGTCACGAGTTGCATAATTTTCTTTTCATCATTACTTACTTGATCTTCCTCAAATATGGATCCAATTTATATATGTTCTCATTAAAACATTTCTTCATGCATTTAACTTGCATAATGATATGACAACATTGCTTATTCTTGACATTGTATAATTCACATTCAATACTATTAATATCAAAACATTTTCTTCAACAATCTATTATATTCCAAATAAACAAAGCCCTCATTCCACTTCACTAAGATCTTAAGGTTGAAATAAAACCTTAATTACACATAAGTGACTTCTCAATTGGGCATTTCATCAAACACATACTAAATACTCTATAAGTTATGATTTCTAATGTTTAAATCATCCCAAAAACATCACAATCAACTAATTAAGCATTTCCCATAGTCATTTCATCTAGATCATAAATTTCCCCCAATTAGCAAAATTCAAAAAACCCTAATTTTCATGAGTCATCATGATTTGTGCCCAACCAATCCCCACAACACCATAATCAATAAATTAATGTTTCCCCTATTATTTCCAATGGATTCATACCAATTCTATCCAAAAATCACTATTCATGGCTAACATGAAACCCTAGCTTTATAAAATCATCAATTCTCATGCCTAATTAAGTTCTAAAACATCATTAAGCATGAATAAATCATTTTCCCTATGATTCCAAAAAAACTCCCATCCTCTTCCCCAAAAGTTATTGTTCACAGATGGTTATAAACCTTAGTAAGACCAAAAACCATAAAATTGATTGGGAAAAAGGGTTGTACCTTCATTCTAATGCATGGCTTCCTTCCTAGCACATGAATCCAAGCTTAAAACTCAAAATAGCATCCTTCAATTGTGAAAATTGGATCTTCTTCCATTTTCCACCATGGAAACGGCTAAGACTTGGGTTTAAACATAACAACAAGTGATTCTCTACTCAAGGAAGAAAATTTTGAAGCTAAATGATAAAGAGTTGGGTATAACAACGCTACAGTAAGGCTAGGGGGGGGGAGGAAATGGAACAGAAAAATGGGATGGAACAGGATGAATCCAAGCTTAAAAAGTGAAATTTTTTGGTGGTCTGGCCCATTGCCTGGAAGATGTCGCGGTGCTCGACTCGTTGGACACCAAAAGCGAGCGCCACGACGCTCACTTGTCCACCACATGATGCAACGGCGCTCACCCTGCTAGACACTTTTTCACCCTATTTTTTCTTCATTTTTGTTTATATTTTCTTTTTCCTTTTCATTTACTATTATTTTCCCACATCATAATGATAAAAATGCATATCTTTATACCCCCAAAAAGCTAGATCAATCACATATTGGCCACCCCATTCACATATATATCCAAATTTCACCATGACCATTCAAACTTGCACTTAAATAATGGCTTAATAAATTTTAAACTTTCTAATTAGTTCACATTCATCATAACCTGTGAGGCCTTGAAAATTCTAGGAACATGAATTTTATTTTTTATTACTTTTTGCCAGCTTGGCATGGAGTATAATTAAAATTTTGAGAAATTTGTTATGAAAAATTTATGGAATTGAGTAGATAATTAATATAAATATTATATGAGGTTGGGAATTCATCAAAGTATATTAAATAAGTTATTTAATTGAGAGAAGAATGAATTTAAATGGATGGAACACTAGATGTGTATATATTGAAAAATATTAAAATTTTATTTTGGAAAAATTATAAAAATGGATGGAATGTCAATATTAATGTGAAGATGAGGAGGAGGCACATTAATCAATGATTAACAAGTGAAGTAAAATTAAAAAATGCATATAGAAAGGTGAAATACATTGTATATCGATAAATTTTGGTAAATTCCAAATTAATTCAATTTTAATTAGGAAAATATATTAAATTATGGGAGATGACATGTTTAATAAGTGTAGAATTAATGTGGGCATATTATTTCCAAATAGGACAACCCATGTGTCCTAATAGATGAAGTTATAAGGGTGAAAAATTTTAAATATGCAAGTGCAGGTTTATGGAGTGTTTTAGAGTAGCAGACCATCGGATATTTGCTGATTATAAAGATAGCTTTCGCTATCTCCCCATTTCATCTTCATGTAAGCTCACCCCCTATTCACATAAGGCCTTCTTACCCATCTCTCAATTGATAATTTTAGCTTGATTGGGCTAGAAAAATTGATAGCAAAGGTTAATAGAAGTGAATTGCAGCCAATGACATCAATTATCTCTTAGATTTAAAAATGTGCAGCCATCAAAAATCAAAAATTTATTCCTGCAGCTAGGAACCCACCAGGGGGGTTAGCAAATTCAGGTATGGAAATTGTTAAATTAAGTTGCCAATCATGTTTATGGAATTAATTTATGGAAACCTTGCTGGAATTTTGCTATGGGAATTAAACCTAGGTTATTAGGGTTTGTTGAAATTTTTTAGCATGATTAAGGGATATGATTAATGGTATTATGGCATGATTAATGTTTAATTAAGTTGAGGCAAGGATTACATGTAATGCAAATGAAAAAGGCAAGCTAGAAATTGGAATTCAATAGAAAATACCCCGCTGTCCACTAACTATTAGCACTGATTTTGATGGGAATTGGCTAAGTGATTAACCCTAATTACTTATATTTTTGCATGGTTTAGTTATGGTATTAATATGCCTGCTAATTACCTCAAAATATTAGAATTAATGTGATGATTAATTTGGACAGGAAGGTATGAAACAGAACATGTGTATTGCATTAAAATGCTTTATTAAATAACCATCTTGAGCTTGATTAAAACCTTATAAAATAAATTTATTTTGTAAATATAAAACTATGGGGTTATATTCCATATTTTGTACTATAAATTTACAAATTTTAGTGAAAAAATTCCAAAAATATCAGGTCCAAAAGAAATCCAAGAAAAAATACCCTAAAATTCACTGTCACCAGAGTGTCTATCTTGAAATTGCACTTGATGTTGATGGAGTCCCAATTTTGACCCATAAATTGATTGATTTAGAAAAAGGGATAAGCATAATATTTGTATATATTGAAATTATCTTTCCAATTACTTAATATTCATTAAATTTTGAGTTGGTTTGAGAGAGTTATAGCTAAAATAGTGTAATAGTCTCCAATTCAATAGGTGTTACCTTGTAGGGCCCACGAATCAAATTATGAGCTGAATTAGTCAATATGGTCAACATAAAAGTTGTCAATATTGGAAATATCTACAAAATTATAGAAGAATTACTTAATTTGAAATTCATATGAAATATTATACCCAAATTACTAAAATTATTCTTGAAATTTAAGTAACTACAAAAGGTATCATTTTTGGGGCCAAATGACCCAATATAGAGGCTAAATTAGAAAAAGTATTCAATATAAAAGTTATAGAAATTGAAGTTATCGAAGCTATGAAATAAGAATGAATCAATGGATAATTAATATGAGTATGTTATGCATACTATGACTGTGTCTAGTGGTGCAAAAATGGAATCATGTAAAATGCAATGTGATGCCTTAAGCTGAAAAATTAATCATTATGTTACATTATATTAATGAGAATTGCTCCTGTACATGTACATGTAATACGATATAGGATTCATATGATATGTGTAGGATTTTCTAACATGGAGGTAACAAGGTGAGTTTGAAAAAATGTGGATTATGGAGTGGATTATTCTGAGGGAAGTAGGTTGTGTATATTTGCCTATATGATAGGGGGAATAGTGATTATCCCCCAAGTGATTTGATAATATACTTATATGGGAATATATGGATTGATGATTTGTGTATGTGACTTAGATGGGATTGTGAATATACCATTTCTTATTGTATGCAATGTGAATATGTTTGAGAATTGGGATTAGTAAGGATCCCAAGATGCTATGATGTGTGCATATCTTTGATTGTTATGTAACATAGCTTTATGATATTTTATGTTAATATATGGTTTGGTGGGATAGAAAGTATCCCCTGCTTATATTTGCTATTATTATTCTAGTGTATTGATGTCTGAATGAAGGGACCGTAGTTATCCCATGAATGTAAATTATACTATGTGCATACATGTTATGTATATGTGTGATTTGGAATACGTGATCATCCTAGAGCATGTCATTTTCTTTAGAATGTGCAATTGATGTTGTATTCTTCACACTATGGCCTATTAAGA
>JAYJMB010002199.1:0-15587 GCA_036873735.1 Pouteria campechiana
CCTTACTCACACTACTACAGAAAATTAGATTGGAGCAAGGTTCTAAATTTGGGTGCCCACGACAGCACCACCAACTCTTTTGCTGAGAATTTGCTCTAAGCATTTCATACAACTCATATGTCTATTCCGGAGTCTTTTCTCTCATTGCTCTATCTATAGCATTGTCAACCATTGCTTGGCATGGTTGTGTCAATCCATCATAGAAAAACTGGTTAAGCAATTCAAGTGGATATCTATGATGAGGACATTGAATTAATAATGCTTTAAATCACTCCCATGCTTCATGGGATGTTTCACCGTCCATTTGAAAAAAGGTAGTAATTTTACTTTTTAATTCAACAGTTTTCACAAGAATAAAATTTTCCAATGAATTTGTTGCACACCGCTTCCTATGTTGTTAATGAACCAGGAGTTCATATCATGAACCATGTTTTTGTTGGATCCTTCAAGGTGTATGGGAAACATCTCATGCGTAATTGATCCTCAGTTATATCTTGCAATGGAAAAACTTTGTATTATTGCATAGAAATCACGCATAAAGATTAATGGATCCTCTGTAGCTATTCCATGAAATGATGGAAGCATGTTAAAATGAATGTGTTTCAATTCATAATTTCTAGCATTATCATTCAACACAATGCATGATGGTGAAATTCCTATGATGGGATATGCAAACTCTTTCATCGTTGTTAAGCTTGTTGAGCCACTTGATTCTCCATCTTGTCAGCCATGTGAACTACTTTGTCTTTAGTTAAACTCTCTATCTCAATTTATACGTTATCACTTTGATCATGCAATGGAAATAGAGCTGGATTCAATAATCTTCTTCTGTTCATTCACAGCTTTATAAACGAAAGAAAGTAAAAATCAAAAACCTTATATACAATTAGATACAAAAATATAAAGAATAATTGTAACTAACTTAATTAAATCAATTCGGAACCATCACCCAGCAACGGTACCAAAAACGTAATGATTTAAATTATAAATCCTCACAAGTGCATGAATGTATAGCAATATAGTGTGCAATGCAAGGGTCGATCCTACAGAGAATGTTCAAACCGATTCAATTAGCTTTAGCTACAGACTTACCACTATCTTAAGAGAATGTGATTTAAGCTAAGCAACTATAAATGATAACTTGAATAAACTTATAGAAATCAAATAGTTATGGGTAATGTAGGTGAGATTAACAAAGTGCAAGGGTCTAGGGATCCAATTTTACCACTCAATGATTCTCTTTGCTATTGGGACATTGGATTCAATGTATAACTTTGATTTATTCTATCTAATGTGAGATTATTACCGTCAGGTGTGTGGGTTTAAATCAAGCATTTCCACTCATTCCAATTACCTATGGTGTGTAGTGTAATTGAGGTGAAAACCCATTAAGCTTAAGAACACATGAATCGAATAGGATGGTTTAGCATAAGGTGTGTACCATAACCACCTATCCTTTTCATTCAATGGTGCTCATGGTTTTGCATATGGTGTATGCCTTAACCATGCTAGATAATCAATCTGATTCATAATATTGGTGATCAAGCAATATATCAAACCAAATAAAAGCAAATAACTCAATGAATTAAAACAACTGATTAGCATTAAAGAGCCAACATTCCCAAATGACAAAATTTATCAAAGAGGGTTACATCTTTACCTTAGAATGAGAGATTTAGTGCATAATGAAAAAGGAAATAACTCCCTTCACAAAACTCAACACAATGCAGGCCATCTTCTCCCTTTTACAATAAGATTCCACCTTCAATCTTGTGTAGTTGCCTCTCTAACTTGTTTCACTGCCTCAAACCTTGCAAAAAAGCCCCCAAAAATATGCCCAGGCTTCATTTTTATATCCCCCTCCATTACAGTTGACCATTTGCACAAGTCAAACAAGATCCAGAAATTCAAAATTTCTATCTCCATCACCTTGTCGCGGCAGGGACTCTCTACCACATGAAAATTTGAAGAATTCAGGTTCCTTGTTGTAGCAGAAGAATGCCTTGTCACAACAAAAGACTGCCTTACCACGGTAAAAGAATGCCTTACCGTGGTAAGATTATGTTGACTTAAACACCACTTATGCAGTTTGTTCTTTGCCACAATAGGGGAAAGCCTTGCCACGGCATGGTGTTCTATCCACCAAATTGTTGCCTTTGTTGATCTTTTGCAAGTTGTCTTCCTTTCCAACTTTGAGCATCATCTTTCTTTAGTTTTTCTCTTTTTTGCTCATCTTTAATCCACCTAGAGAAATCATTAAATTCATTTAAATTTTTTAAGGATTCACATTTAATTAAGTTTGTACATGCATGATATAAGTGAATGAAATTCACTCATCACTTACAATCGCTGGAATGGGATTGGAGGAGAGAGGGAGTGAGGGACTGCAGTCTGAGGGTTGCGGTGCAAATGAATTAGGCCAGTAGGGGGCGAGATTCCAGGGAAGGGAAGTTATCTCATTTTTTATATTTATTCATACATCAAATCAGGTGGGGCCAAATCAAGTTTCCCAACCCCTCCACCTGAACCAACCCTATTTGTCAAATTGGGTCAAGTTCAATCCGATTTGAGTAACTCGATTTTAGAAAAATCTAACCCAAATCAATTTCAAATCAACTTGGGCCATGCAGGTTCGAGTTCAACCCAACCCTATTTACACCCCTAGCTACAGCTCTAACTTGATTCATGATTTTGGAAAGAAGATAATAAATTCTGACAAACCCAGTTGCTCCACTTTGACTAGTGCTTTATTACATTTTTCTGAAGTTAATATCAGATAAAGTCTTTTTCTAATTGGACAAAGTCTCTTCATCTCCTACTTTGTCCATAGTTGATTTCAGACGAATTTGGGCTTCTTTATTTTTAAACAAATGTGTTTTGCTCATTAAACTTCTTCTTCCATCCGCTGCCTTTTCATTGTTTCTTCAAATAGTATGAGATTTTGAATAGAGTATTCAGATTGACATCTTTGAATATATTTCAAAATCTTTGTAACTCAAACTTTCTGAAATGTGGTAAATGGTTAGAACAAATATCTAAGTCTTGCACTTGAAAATTTAAATGAGTTCTTGATGTTTGATTCTTGTTTAACACTTAGAACCTTCAAACATTTCATTCTCCTTCAATGGATTGTCTATTTTTACAATCTAGAAAGGTTGGGACTGCTTGGAAGAATATTATTACAATATACAGCTGTTGCAAAGTGTTGAATTTTTGATATTTGAAAAGAGCAAATTTTTGTTGTAGCAAGTTACTATAGCATGTTACTTTAGTAGATCATTGTAAAACTTCATCTATTAATTCATCCAAAGCTTTATCTTAGATGAACTTTGTCTAACACTATAATAGTACTATAGCAAAATTATTGTAGCAGCACACCTGCACTTAAAAATTTTTACATTTTTGTCTAAATTTTTCATTATATTTTCCATTATCAATCACAATATAATTATCCATATAAAGTTTGCATAAGTTATTAATCATGGATATGCAATTTGAATCATAATTTATTTTTACAAACTCATCTAAGCACTCATTCTTTTTCATTTTAATATATATCTAGACTTATATCAAGATGTATATGCTTGCATAAATGATAGCCTAATAAAGTATGCATATTTCAAGTATATCTTTCTTTATTTCAAGCTTCCTATACTAGAAGCATCATAGCATAAATAAAGTCTTAAGATAAGTTTTATTATCATCAAAATTATACAATAATCCCAACAATTCAGTCTCCAAATATTAGATTAGTGGCACCCAAGAAATAATGGGTACCAAAATTTGATACCACTAACCCCCCTGGACCCATTCTCAGATGGGTAACAAAAATTAAAGGATATGAAAATGTGTATATTATAGACTTGTTTTATATCTAAGCTAAGTGTCTTGTTAGTCATGTTAAGTCCCTATTATGGCATAGAAGATTAGGATATGCCAACAAAGACATAATAAAAAGGCAATACCAAAAAGATCTTATTGTTGGTTTACCTAAACTAAAATTTAATAAAGGATAATTGTGTGATGCTTGCATGAGAGGAAAGCATGGTCAAGAATCTTTTAAACCAAATAGAGAAGTATACACAACTAAGCCACTTTACCTGCTACATAAGAACTTAGTGGAACCAATGAGAACTAGAAGTCTTTGAGGAAAACATTACTTATATATCATTGTTGATGACTTTAGTATATATATACCTGGGTAATGTTTCTTACATCTAAAGATGGGCCTTTTTAATTCTTTAAAATTTTTTTTAAGCATGTGCAGAATGAATAAAGTTCTCATATGGTTGCCATTAGGAGTGATCATGGTGGAGAGTTTGAGAATCATAAGTTCATAGCCTACTATGAAAATAATGGGATCTTTTAAATTTTTTCTACACTAAAAACGCACCAGCAGAATAGAGTAACTGAGAGGAAAATAGAACCTTACAAGAAATGGCGAGAACTATTTTGAGTGAATACAATTTGACACAATATTTTTAGGCTAAAGCTATAAATACCACTTGTTATATTATCAGTAGAATTCACACTAGGCCAATACTCAACAAAACTCTATTTGAGTTGTATTATGATAAGAAGCTTAACATATCATACTTCCATACTTTTGGTTGCAAATATTTTATTCTTAACAATGAAAAAGGAAACCTTGGAAATTTTGATAGCAAATCTGATGAAGGGATTTTCCTTGGCTATTCTATTGTTAGCAAAGCATTTAGAATCAAAAACTTGAGTAGTAGAGTTGTAAAAGAGTTTGTTCATGTTAAATTTGCTGAATCTATAAACTGCTCGAAAAGAACAAATGATTTTAATGATGAAGCATTTAGACTCACAACAAACGTGGAGAGAATGAATCTATAAAATCAAGATAAGCAAACTCCTCAAACAGAAACTGCAAGGGATGAAGCAGATAGAAAATTTGAATAATCCACAAGTGAGGTAAATGAGGGAAGTAATTCTTCTCTTCCCAAAGATTGGAGATTAATGCATGCTTATCCTGAAAATTAAGTAATTAATTATGTGTATGATAGAGTTAAGACTAGATTATTTTATCACCAAGTATGTGATAATTTTGCTTTCATTTCTTAAATAAAGCTAAATTGCATATACCATGCATTAGAAGATGAGAATTAAATATTAGCTATGCAAGATGAATCGGACTAATTCAAAAGAAATTACATGTGGACTTTAGTTCCAAGGCCTAACCATCAATCTGTTATAGGAACCAAATGGGTCTTTAGGAATAAACTTTGATGAATCTGGTTTAGTAGTAAGGAACAAGGCAATGTTAGTAGCAAAGGGGAAGTATCAAGAAGAAGGGATAGAGTTTGATGAATCATACACCCCTATTGCTGGGATAGAAGCCATAAGAATGCTATTGGCATTTGCATCTTACATAAATTTTAAACTTTACTAGATGGATGTTAAATCTGCATTTTTGAATGGTTTCATTAATGAAGAAGTTTATGTGGAACAACCCATTGGGTTTGAATATCCTCATGATCCTGACCATGTATTCAAACTCAAGAAAGCCATCTATAGATTGAAATAAGCTCCTAGAGCATGCTATGAGAGGCTAGCAGATTTTTGATTTAGAAAGTTTCTCAAGGGGTAAAGTAGATACTACACTCTTCATTAAGCATGCCATGAATGATATTCTTATTATGCAAATATATGTAGATGACATTGTATTTGGAGCTACTAATGAACATATTTTTCAAGAGTTTTCTAAGTTAATGCAGGGTGAATTCAAAATGGGTTTGATGAGAGAATTAATCTTCTTTCTGAGACTACAAGTAAAGCATATGAAAGAGAGAATTTCATCCACCAAGCTAAATACATAAAGGAACTAGTGAAGAAATTCAATCTTGAAGATGAAAGAAGGTATGAAACTCTAATGATCACTTTCATCAAATTGGACAAGGACCGAAAAGGTAAATTTATTTATCAAAAGCCTTATAGAAGCATGATAGGATCTCTATTGTATCTTACTGCTAGTAGGCCAAATATTATGTTTAGTATATTTATGTGTGCTAGATTTCAATCAGATCCTAAAAAAATCACATCTTAGTATTGTCAAAAGAATCTTTAGATACCTCTTAGACAATCCAAATCTTGGTTTATGGTATCCAAAATGTTCAGATTTTAAGTTAGTTGGGTACTCTGGTGCTGATTTTGCTAGATATAAGGTAGATAGGAAGAGTACCTCAGGGATGTGTCAGTTTCTTGGAAGCATGATCGTATCATGGTTCCCCAAAAAGTAGACATCTGTTGCATTGTCAACTGCCGAAGCTGAATATGTTGCAGTTAGAAGTCGTTGTGCATAGATTCTCTCAGCACCTAGGTGACTATGGTTTGAAATTTGTTGATACGCCCATTCAATGTAACAATACTAGTGCTATAAATCTAACAAAGAATCTTGTTATGCATTTTAGATCTAAGCATATAGAAATCAGGCACCATTTTATTCCAAAATCACAATATCTATTTAGAATTCATACCAATTAAAAAATAGTTAGCTGACATTTTGACTAAGTCACTCCAAGAGAATAGATTTTATATTATTAGAAGAGAGTTAGGAGTGATAGATCTATGTGCATAACTATAATTTCTTGATGTGATCATGATGTTCTGTTTGCATATATATGATCTAAATGATTATTCTATAGACTATATGATTTGAATTTTATATATCTACATGTTTTGAGATGTTGAGCTTTACTTAGAATATTTTAGATGTAGTTTTAGGACATACTTTCGGACATTAACTTCACTTCATAATATCCTACTCTTGTCCAAAATCCTATTTTCAGACTTAGCTTTCTATGTCCAAAGTTACAATTTCAGACTGATCCAAAATCATTTCTATGTCCTAAATATCTAGACTTGTTGTTTATCTTCTCAAAGTGCCTAAACCTTCATTTACAAGGTAAAGTCTTATTTTCTTGCTGGAATTAAACATTCTACGTTAAAATGCTTATCTCTTAACCTATTTAATAAACATTCATTCCAAATCCCCTCGAGAATGTGCTAGAACCTTGTAAAGATCCCCTAAAAATTATCATACTATTCATAGCCACGTCTACTTAAACTCATCCCCATCCATTAGCTATCGTGACAACAATAGAAGAGAAAGTAAAGCAAATTGATTAGATTCAAGCTCAAAAAACATAGAGAAAAAAAGCAATAGTAGAATATGTGCAGAGGTCAATTCATCAAAGGGAAGCAAAATGGACAGAGAAGTTATTGAGATATTTTGTATTAGAGATAGTTCTTCTATTAGATTGATGAAGTTCATAATGTCTCTAAAGAAGAAGAAAAAAGGATTAAATAGATATCTACAAGAGATATTATGTTCTTTCGAGATTACAAGAACCATTTTCATGCAAGTCCAAAAGCCCTACTTTCAATGTTACCATCTTTGGAGGCCGAAGACTAGGAGGGAGAAGCAACACTAGTAGCAACCCCCCTTTTCCCTTGTCCACAACTTTCACTCCTTCAATGTGATCTTACTAAAAGTAATGGATGCATGCCTATGCATGATTTTAAATTGTTTGATGGATCATAATCAGGCTCCACCTCAATCTCTCTACCTCATCTTTTTTTCCATTCATCCCATCCCTATTACGCTTTTCACTATTAGATTAGCACTCTATTTGTACTAAAATAAATCTAAGTATATCTCTGCTTATAACTCTATTTGTACTGAAATGAAATGAAATATATTTTTGTGTTTATTCTGGATATTTCAAATTAATGCATATCATGTCATGCGTATACTTCTCATGTGACTTTTTTATAATGACAAAATGGGGGAGAAGTTATAGAATTAATGAAATAAAAGAAGTTGTATGTAATTTATTTAAACAAAAAGGGGGAGAAGATATATGTTTGTGTTATTATAATATAATAAAAATTATATGTTTAATAAAATATGTTAAAATCCAGTGCACTCATTCAAGGGGAGATTAGAAAACCTTGTTAAAGATGCACTCTATTAGGGGGAGCTACATATGTGTTATCATGAATAAACATATCTCTGTTTATTCCTCATGTTTTATTTTATTTCTTTTGAGGAATACATTATTTATCTTTCTTGAAAGGTATGTCACTCAAATGTTTTGTCATCATAAAAAAGGGGGAGATTGTTGAACTAAACCCACTTTACTTGGATTGATTTTGATGGTGAATATGTTATAGCCAACCAAGTTTTGGTAATGACCAAAATGCATATGAGTGAACGTTTAAGCTACTAACTGTTATTCTAAAATATGCAGTAATGGATAATATATCAAGAAAATAACATAAGTGAATACCGCATATAAGACTATATCATAGACAAGATTCATAAATTTATAAGGAAGAAAATGTAAATGCTTAAAAGAGAAAGAATGACATTGAAACTTTAAAGATTGGTGTTTGAAACATCTTCACAAAATGTCTCAAATCACTACCAAAATAAATCATACAGATGCCCAAGTTTGAACAAAAATAAGGCTTCAAAAAGAGAAAAGTAACTAAGTTTCAGACTCAGTTAAGTTCAGACACTGTGTGATCAAAGTCGGACATAAAACCAAGTTCAGACAATATTGAACAAGAAGCCAAGGCACTAGAATTTCAAAGCCAAGTTCAGACATTGCAGAATCAATTTTGGACACTACAAAGTCAAGTTCAGACATAGCAAAATCAAATTCTAACATTATGAGAGAAGACAAGATACCAAATTCTAAGTTTGAAATAATAACTTCGGATATTGCCAACTCACTCTCGGACATCGCTAGAATTCAGTCATGTGGCCAAGACAAGTCACATGTCTTTTAAGTCCAAAATCTTAACTTCAGACATGGTGATTCATTTTCAGACATAGCCAAATGAAATGAGACATCCAAAATCTTAACTTTAGACATATCTATTCATTTCGGACATTGTTGAAGTGTCTTCAACAAAGGACCCGCGAGAATGCTTCAACGGGTAGAAAATCCCATCGATTCGCTCATATTTAATGAATGTTGTCTTCTCCAATGCAAAGATTTTGAATCTCAGTATAAAAGGAATAAAGATTGGTCATTCCAAAAAAAAAGATAAGTAAGAGATTAAGAGAAATTTTCAAAAAAAAGTATTTACTCAGCATTAAAGTTTTTCTTCCAAGTCCACTGTGCAAAATGCAATTTACATTCAAAGCTTAATCTCTACAACAGATTAAGGGAGTTTGATATACTTTGTATTTATTGAAATATATTTATTTCTACTGCACTTTAAATTTGTACCATTCAACCTGTGTAAGAGGCATTTTTATTATACAACATTCTTTATATAAGATAGCAAGTAAGGGGCTTGGTAATCTTGGATAAGTTTGTTGCTTAGCTTAGAAATCAATAAGTTTGTTGTGTTTGTCCCATGTAATAGATACCTCAAGATGGGAGGGGTGAATTAGGCATATAAAAAATTATGGTCGAATAAAAATTAATAAGCTAAGTAGAAGTAGTGATGCAACATATATGTGATTTTCATATCTGTTCATTTGGTTATAGTGACCAATTCACTTCCAGATTCAGCTTCTCTTAGCCATTTTTATTTCAAGTAGGTAATTGGGTATTTAATGATATGTGAAATGTGATGATGAGACAGTTATATGCAAAGTAAAACAATCAAGCAGAAAATATACACAATAATTTTTATAGTGGTTCAAAAATCCTGTCCCTATATCCACTCTTCCAAGAGCACATACTCATTGTGTCTTGGGTTCCACTATATCCTATATAATAGAAATACAAAAGTGCTCCCAGTACTCTTCTGGATTATAACTCCAGGGGGCATAAAATTGTTCCCAACACTCTTCTAGATTTCAGCTCTAGGGAGCGTAAACATAGTTTTCCCAGCACTCTTCTGGTTTCACAAGCTCACCAGAAAACTCATTAGTTTCGAAGATCACCAGCAAAGTTTTTGGTTTTTTAGAGCTCACCAACAACTCATACAGTGTGATTTTCTTGACCTCACCACAAACTCACAAAGCTGATTAACAGAACATATTTTGCACATTACATTGCCTCTTTTACTATGCTAATTTGTTCAGAGTTTAGGCACACATAAAATTCTAGCTCATGGAAGCACATTAGATATCAATACTCCAGATATAAGATTAAGATAGATCTTTTAGGCTCATTGTCTATCAGCGCAGTAGAGATTGATTATCTATGAGAAAGCATTGTCTGATTGAGAGAAATTACTCATTTAAGCTCTATTCTTATTTTTCTCTCAACTTCTTAAACCTTTTTTTTACGGTCTATTCTAATTTTTCTCTCAACTTCTTAAACCTTTTTATTGACACTACACTACCTTTGTACTGTTTTAGAAATTTCTACCTATTGGAGGTAGTTGGCTTTCTTTGAATGTTGAAGACCGTTTTGAATTTCTCCCATTGAAAAGTTATCTTCTTGATAAACTCCTTGTAACTGGAAAGCCTGCAACGATGTCTTTAAAGGAGATGCCTTTTTTTATTTTGGCAAACACCGGATAAAGACATTTCTGCATGACTGACTCTTTCATTATTTTAGAAAGATGCTCATTAAGCCTAAAGGGACGCAGCCTCTGAAAGTTGCAACCTTTATTAGAGTGAAGACTACTTTCTTTTGAATTTCTTTCCATCTTTAGCTAAGCTTGATTTATGTTGTTTGTTTAATAGAATCTACTTTGAAAGCTTTACCAGAGAGTGTAGTCAGCGATGTTTGGTACAAGTGGCTTCTATTCGTCATAATATGCCATAGAGATATAGGCATAGTTTGTCTGAGGACTTTATCTGATCAAGTCCTAGATTGTCTCTTGTAAGTAATAGATAAATTGGCTTTGAGTAGATCCATATAATAGACAACTTTATCTTTGTAAATTTGTCTGAGATCATTGTAGCATTTTACTTCATCTTCTAATTTAACCATTGTAAGCGATAAACGAATTGTAGAAGCGCAGACGAAGTTTTTCTCTTTACAGCTAATTAGACGAAATTCTCTTAGTAGATAAAGTTTCTTTCACCAGACGAAGTTTTCTTTTATCAGATAAAGTAGCTTTGTCTGTTGGTTTATCTATTATAAGTAATAGATGACTCTTGTTTGCATGAACAAGACTTCTTTATAGCATGCGAATTAACTTTGTTTATTGTTTGTCTGTAGAGATCTATAGATGAAGTTGCAAGCCATAGACGAAGATTTTTTAGTAGTTCGTCTATTGGTTTGTCTATTGTTGATTCAAATTATAAATCTTCGCAAGTGCATGAACATATAGCAGTATAGTATGCGATACAATGGTCGATTCCACAGGGAATGTTCAAACTGTTTCAATTAGCTTAGTTACTAACTTATCTCTATCTTAAAAGAATGTGATTTGAGTTAAACAAGTATAAATGATAACTTGAATAAAATTGCAGAAATGAAATAGCTATGGATAATATAGGTGAAATCAACAGAGTGTAAGGTCTAGGGATCCGATTTCACCACTCAATGATACACTTTGCTATTGGAACATTGGATTTAATGCATAACTTGGATTCATTCTATCTAATGTGAGATTTTTACCGTTAGGTATGTGGGTTTAAATCAAGTATTTTCACTCGTTCCAATTACCTATGGTGTGTAGTGTAACTGAGGTAAAAACCCATTAAGTTTAAGAATACATGAATTAAATAAGATGGTTTAGCATAAGGTGTGTACCATAACCACCTACCCTTTTCATTCAAATGTGCTCATGGTTTTATATATGGTGTGTGCCTTAACCATGCCAGATAATCAACGTGATTTGTAATATTGGTGATCAAGCAATATATCAAACTAAATGAAAGAAAATAACTCAGTGAATGAAAACACTAATTTGCATTAAAGAGCCAACATTCCTAAATAACAAATGTATCAGAGAGGGTTACATCTTCACCCTAGAAAGACAGATTTAATGCATAATGAAAAAGGAAATAACTCCCTTCACAAAACTCAATACATTACTTTTCATCTTCTCCCTTTTACAATAAGATTCCACCTTCAATCTTGTGTAGCTGCCTCTCTAAGAAGTTACTATCTCCAAACCTTGCCAAAAACCTCCCCAACACATGCTCTCACTTCACTTTTATACCCCCCTTCATTAGGGTTGAGCATTTGCAAAAGTCAACCAAGATCCAGAAATTCTAAATTTTTGTCCATTAGGTTTGTCACGACATAGAAATATAGTATCGTGACAATGAATGTGCAATGCAGGACTATTTCATGACACTATGTTTCTATGTTGCGACATTATGCCACTTTAGTGTTGCGACATAGAAAACCTATGTCGTGACTTTGTTTATCTTTGTCTTGCACTGCATGTTCCATCAGATATAGCTTAAGTATTGCAATCATGACTTTCTCACCTAATGTTGGAATCATGTGATTTTTCTTGCATTAGAAAGAGAATTGGATTTCCTATAACTATTATGTTGAACACATTTTTCAAAGCATCCTCTAAATATACCAAAATTCAGCCACAAGTGATACCATGTTCTACACATCCGAAACTAGATTGACTTTAGAGATAGTTGCAGTGTTATGATCATAAATCCCATGTTTAATATTATAATCACCTCATTCTTGATTGATTTGAAAGATAATTCAAATACCTACAACTTTAAGGTTGACTATGTCTTCCAAATAATCCTTTAAGTATGCCAAAATCAGACTATAAATGATACCATTGTCTGCATCTCTCAAGTTGAAGTCGTGGCCTGGAAGTTGCTATTCGCTGGAATTCTTAATCTTTCATCCCCTTGTTCATCATCCAAGCTCCACTACTTTGCTCCTTTATTCACCTTGATGTCTTCCATATTTTCTTGCACTTTATTATCTGCAAATAGACATAAATCAACATATAATTCCCTTATCAAGTAATAACTAGACTAAGTACAGATTCATTGGAATGTGCTTATAAACTACTAATTTTAAATGAAAAGAGGATGTAAAATATATGTGAATTTAGGTATTAAAATATGGTATAGTATGATCTCATCAAATACCCCCAAACTTAGCTTTTACTCATCCTCGAGCAAAATAAAAATCTGAACTCATAAATCAATTAGGAAAAAACTCTCTCAAAAATCGGTAACATACCAAACAAATTACTCATGACACATGATTCAGAATTCATCCAAGACACATGCCATGTAATCTCATGATTCTCATGCTTCATTAATCCCTTCATGAAGTGAGAATGTGTGTGTGCTTTGTCACTTTCATGTACATGCATGCTTTTCAATCAATGATATGCTATTTAGTGATTCTAATGATCTTCACAAAACACTCCATAAGCTTGTTTTCATGATCCCTCTCCACTAATATAAATAAATTTTTTCATTTGGATCTATAGGTCTTTGTTATGCTTGTAATGAGGCCTTGGTTTTGGCTAACAAAAAAAAAGGAATGTGGATTCATAAGGTAAGAGATCATAACTGAATTTTACATTAATGTATCACTGTCTTTACTTTTTATTTACATTTCTCTTTCTTTTTTATGGGTTGTATTACTACCATACCCCCAAACTTATTTTCTTTTGAGTTAATTGAGATGTGATTCCCCGAATTGAAAATGAATCCTTATAAATTCTTTTCTTTTTGTCCATTTTCTTTTCCTTTTGCCATTGTTCTTTTCAATTTCCCCAAACTTATCTTCTTTTGATTCACTCATACTATTAAAAAAATCATGAGCATAGAATATGTCTCTTAATAGGTCAAATGTAGTTTTTCAAACTAAAAAGGGTTTGATGATGAGGCTGAAGAAAGAAAAGTTGAATGGTGGTTTTTCAAATGCTTTGAATATGCCATTCTCTCATAAGGCTCAATGGGGACACTAGTGACATTAATGTACTAGGTTAGCTTGAAAGGCTCAAACTGATCAAAGAATGCCTAAATCACTTCCAAGTAAATATGTAATCTAGGATTTCGCCTTGAGGGATAATCAAACAAGTTCTAGAATGCTTATGTTAAACAAAATATATCACTAAATTCACAACACTATCAACTGATCAACATACACTTTGCATGATCATAACATAATGTGCTCAATAAAATTTTTGTCAATCATGAAAAAGAAGGTCTTATCATAAGAATCATTAAATCACAAGTTAACATTGATCCTTCCTTTCAAATCAAGTGCAATGGTAATAAAAAACTGAGCATAAGTGTAACGCCCCTCCTCCCTGGAGCGTTACTAGTGGCAAATTCAGCAAAAATTCTGGTAAATTCTCCCCTGATTTAACACTGTTATCCTATATACAACATGCTAAACCATAATAATTATATAATAAGTACTCTCAAATATACAAATATAATATGGACACCTCCAAGCCCTACCATTTTCTACACAAATTATATAATTGTCACCTCCAAAACACACATCACCACAACACCCACAGACCAAGATCGGGGTACACTATAACCTAGCTGTCAAATCATATATACCCATGCCTTAAAACGACATGTTGTAAAACTACGTAATGATACATGTCTAATATACATCTAAAATCCATCCAACAATATACATCATCATACATCATGAAAAGGAGTAAAGCCTCTACTGGTGTCACAGCCTAGCCCCATCATGAGACCCAACACCCTATTAGGCTCCATCCTCTGACTTGTCAGCTAAAATTTAAATAAAAAGATGAGTCTGGGCAAACTCAGTAAGCAGGTAAGCGGAAAAACATGACTAAAAATAATATAATAAACAATGGCAAATAGAATAATAAATAAAGATGCAAATAGGCAAAACATGTCATGCCATATGCAGGATGTCAAAGTCAGTCAGTGGCCAGGTTTATTAAGATTTTAATTTTAACATCTCATTAATTATTTCATACACATACTCATAATAATATCGTATACATAGTTAATTGATCAATACTGACTCGAATACCAATACATCATACTGCCCTTTTGTATCTGCCAATCCACAATTACCTCTTATACCCATATACTGCCCTACCATCATCCATATACTCTTCCCCGAGAGGCACACAAACCATAACACTACCCTTTCACTCTTCAACGTGTCAGGTCCATCCTAGTACTCCCAGCTAGAAGCCTGCCAAGCCCACACAGCCATATTGTTGTATCCAGTGGCACCCCGTCCTCATCACCTCACAAGAGTAGCAGTTCTCTATAAATATGCCTACACAAGCTACTTAGGCCAATCATAGCAATTAAGCCATCTAGGCCAATAGCAATGCCCGGCCGCGCCGACTGCCCACACAACCGCCCACTGGCCAACCAGGCCACTCCTCACCATATGGTAGACACAAGTTGGCCCCATGACCATCACAAAATACATAACTGAGTCACACTAGGCTCTGAGCCAATCAAGCGCCAAAACTAAATTTTATCGGCACTTTTGGGGACGTAGAAAACATGTACATAATTTTTAAAATAAAATTCTTATTTACTATTTTATAAATATCAAATTGACCTAAAAATATTTTTATAATTTCCAATATAAAGAAAAATGTTTGATCCAAATTTCAAGTCAAAATAATGTAAATTGATCAATTTAAAATTAAAATATGAACATATAAAGAAAAAATGTTAG